>BQMB01002370.1:185000-217876 GCA_027943415.1 Closterium sp. NIES-67
GTTGAATCGTTTTAGGAAGTCTCGCCCGAAGATCAAGTCAAGCCCTCTTATGTTGGTGATGGGGAGTGCAGGTCTCCAGCGCAGTGGTCCGATTTGTAGGTGTAACACTGCTTCGCCGTGTACTGGTAACTTGCTGCTACCACCATCGTTGCAGAGAATGCTGAAGGCTTGTACTCTTCTCGAAGTCGGTCCATTATTGCCTTGTCGCAGACGGTGTGTGATGCTTCACTGTCCATGAGTGCTTGGAGGCGTCGTCCTTTGCAGATGACCTCGAGCATGAGGGGCGGGCGTTGCTCGGAGTACCCAAAGATAGTTTCGTTAATATGATCATAGGGTACATCCCAATATTCCGTTCACACCTATTCCTTGCTATCTGCTCGTGGGTTAGCAGCTGGCCGGGGCTGCTTGGAGAAAGTCTCTCCCTCAGGACCCTGAGCTTTCTTGACTAGGTGAGTCGTTGATGCCGAATTTGCTGAGCTGGATGCATTCAGAGGAGGAGTTCGGGGTTTTGCAGCTTCTTGTAGACCCCCAACTTCCTCTTGAGCTGCTTCAGCTCCACCAATATCTTCCCTGGGGAATGGGTAGTCGTTGTGGGCTGGTGTCGGGAGAGGACGTTGATTCCGTGGAAAGGTCGGCTTCTTTTCACGCTCCTTAATTTTGTCCCCAAGTTTTTCGGTACCGGTATGATCTCCACGCGTTTCTGCTTCTTCTGGAGTCCCTCCCGAAATTTCTCCAAGGCTCTAGCCCCTCGAGAATTATAAGTTTTCATTAAAGCATCTTTATGAGATAACTTCAACGAACCCTTATAGTTTCTTGGGTCTTCTCGGAGTTTCTCCGTCTCGGCAGAGTCCTTTTTCGCGGAGTCCGATTTTTACTCGGCGATTTTCTCTGGCGAAGATTGGTCGTGGGGTGGAGATTTTTCCCCATCATTTCCTCCTGCTCACATCGAATCAGCTTCGTTGAAGTCGATTTTCCCGGAATCTTGCGGCCGCTTTCGGATCTTTTCCTTTTCGCCAGTTAGATCCACAATCACTGGCGAATTCCATTTTTTGCCTTCTGATTGGCCGTAGAATTTCGGCCACTTTTGCGAGCCCGATACTCTGCGTGTGCAGCTCTCATTTTGTTGCAGTCAAAGATTCGATGGCCCGGCACCCCGCAAAAATCACACGAGTAGTTGGTATTTTTCGGACTTGACTGCCCGTCGAACCTGTCGGTTTCCATCGGGTCGGCGAACGTGGTGTGAGCTGAGCGGTCGCCCTATTGCGTACTGCCGACGTGCGTCCGTCGTGTTCTGGCGTTGACCATGTCGAACTGTTCTGCTGCCGAAACGAAATCACTGTTGATCACGTAGTTTGTCCCTGCTACTTGTCGTTTGACTTCGGTCTTCAGCCCGGCAAGATACGACTGTTCCTTTTCCCCTTCGGTCAGGTCAGGAATGCGGTTATAAAATTCCTCCATAAGTTGCGTGTACTGTGCTACACTCCCGAATTGTCGATGGCGATGATTTTTTTGCCGGGCAAGGAAACATGAATTTATCGGCTCGAACCGTTTCAGCAGGTCGGTGCGGAACTGCTACCACGTGGCTTCGCTGTGGATGAAGGTACTATTACCGCCGATCCACTCGAGTGCCGGTCCTCGCATCAGTGTCGCCGCGAGTCGTACGCGTTGACCGTCCCAGACTGTCAAGCTCCATCCGGCGGCTGCGAAGTAGATGTCCATGCCGGCAATCCATCTGCGGGCGTCGGAATTTGGATCGCTCGGATCGAACGGCTT
This sequence comes from Closterium sp. NIES-67, assembly GCA_027943415.1. NCBI lineage: Eukaryota > Viridiplantae > Streptophyta > Zygnematophyceae > Desmidiales > Closteriaceae > Closterium > Closterium sp. NIES-67. Next base: position 186,774 of record BQMB01002370.1, read on the forward strand.
GGGTGGGCACGGTTTCGGAGCCTCGAGAACCTGCTGCGACTGCTGCGTCGTTGCCGTTGTCATATCGTGCTGCACGCCGGCGAGTCGAGTTACTCGCTCGAACTCGTTTCGCCGAGCTTCGCGATCGGCTCGCATCTCCTCCTTAAGGGTGGCGATGTCGCGAAGAACTGCTGGGTAACCTCGACGTTGTCGAAGTTCGCCATCCTATTCAAAACACACACGGGTGGGTGGATTCGAAAAACGCGGAGCTGGAGCTTACCAGAATCGGCGCCGAATGAGTCGCCCCCGGCGGTTTTTCGAAGCAGGTTTTCCCGCTGCTCCCGCTTAGCTGAGCGCGGCTGAGTGAGAAAAGCTGTGATTACCAAGTATCATAGGATCGAATGTGTCGAGGAAAATTTGCACTATCGTTTGATACAAAGGCTCTTTTATATTTCCAAAGTACATCAGGTAACCAGTGTTATCCTATCCAAAGGGAATAGACCCTTCTAGAAATAGAATCACCCTGCGTATAGCCACGCGAGGCTATTGGCTTTAAGGAATTATGGCAGGATTACGCTAGATATAGCGCGCCAGTTCATCCCGAGCCTAGTTGGTGATATAATCATAATAACATGAGAAACCAAAGGATAATGGAATAGGAGAACTAGGAAACCAAATGAGATGAGAGAAAAAGAGGAATGAAATACTAAGGAGATATAGAAAAGGAAATTGGTGTAACGGGGTCGCACTCTCACAGCAACGGTTTTGTTCCTTCTGCATCAAGGTCAATCTACACTTTCTGCCAATTTGGACATGATACTCGCCTTGTACCTTTTCTATGCAATTCAAAACGAGGCCACTCTCTCAGTGATACAACTCACATGCTCGGCCGTCAGCTTCGCTCACCGCATGATTGGGGCATCCTGCCCCAGCTCTGGCCCCTTCACGTCACAAGTTCGAGAATTCACCAAGCGACAGTGTCCCCAGCCCAATCGGACCAAGGAACCGGTCTCTTTACATTTGGTTCACGAGATGGCTACTCACTTCATCAGTGCTAACGACCCGGCCACCTTCCAGAAAGGTCTTATTCCCTTCTCATGTACGCCGGATTTTTGCGTTACTCCGATCTCGTGGCCATTAACTGGGAGGATATACAGTTTGAGGATGACGTAATGCTGATGCACCAAACGCTTCATCCAGTTGGCAGACTATGGACCCACCACTCCCGGACTCTTAATCCAGATGTTCGGCGTGGCCGCAGGTGGCGTCCCTACCAGCAAGCCGCCATCATACACCACCATACGCAACTGGTGCAAGGAGGCTTTCCATTCCATCGGCCTGGGTGAGCATCGCCTCGGCACCCACTCCTTTCGTAGCGGACCGGCTCTTCAAACGTCTTGGCCGATGGCGCGGCGACACGGCCAAAGAAATGTACATCACACCCGCCGTCAACTAGCTGGTTGCGGCTTCCTGTAACGTACAGACCCTCGAGTCGGCACCATCCCCTGCACAACATTCTCGAGCTCTTGCACGTCACCGACAGCCATCTCCGTCCATGTCTCAGGTCAACCCAATGGAATGAGAACGATCCCATTTGCACTACAAGTAGCAAACCTTCTCAATATGTAAAATGTTAAAGTGTTCACACTTTCAAAATTGTGTATTGTGAATGTGAAGCTACGTGTAACGCAATCTTTGGCATCCTCGAAGCGCGCTATTCGCCCTTCTCCAACTATATAATGGGGTTGGAGGTCATTCTTCCAAGTTCAATTCCCGCCCACCCAACCTCCTACCGTAGAAGGAATTAACTAGAATGAGGTGGTACAAGGAGATATAACATAAAGGGTTGTACTCAATATAAGCATGCACCTAGCAAACCTATAACATATACAAATTATATGTTGACACACACCCAAGGCTAGACAAGGGGCATTGACTAGCAAGAGACACACAGCTTAGGGTGCCACTACTAGTCCAACCTCTGAGGCAAAGGTCCGAAGACCAGTCAACAAGAGTACAAACAAAACAAGTCTAACCCAAGGCGGCTCTACTAGTCCAGCCACTGGAACAAGAGACACAAGGCCAGTCAACATACCATAAGTAGTAGTACACCGTCAGGGTCCTAGCAAGTGAGAGACTATAGGAACTAGACCAAGCTGTAAACAGTGCCGCTGATGATCTTTAGGTGCAAGCGCCTTCGTAAAGATATCAGCTGTATTGGCACCTGAGGCCAAGTGAACTATGCGAGCCTGGCGGCACTGCTGTAGCTCGCGCAGGAGGAATTACCGCAGCTGGATGGGTTCGCTCTGCCCTCCACTATAGGCTCCTGACACAGGAGGATCATGGCCCTGTTGTCAGCGTACAAGACCGGTGCAGAGCTAGGCTTCTCACCTAAGTCTGTGAGCAAGAAACTCAGCCAGCGGAGCTCCTGTGCCACCATGGCACCAGCGTAGATCTCAGCCTTACAGCTCGAGTGGGCAACAGACGACGAGCGGGTGGACCTCCACGAGATGGCGCCTGCACCAAGGCTAAAGGAGTAGCCCTGAGAGGACCTGAGTGCCTCAGCGTCGTCTGCCCACAAAGCGCCTGTGTGCCTTGTAAGGACCACTGGCCTGCGTCCTCCTAGCACTATCCCCATGCCCGATGTATTTGCTAGATAACGCAAAACCCTCTTAGCGGCCGACCAGTGCTGTGGTCGGTGTCTGCCTGTGGCCACAAAGTGAGCCAGGATGCTGAGAGGGTATGCGAGACATGGACGAGTGCAAGTCATCAAGTACATGAGGCAACCCACCAGCTCAGCGTAAGGACCACAAGGCTCTATAGACTCCTCAGGGACTAGAGCCGAGAGCCTGTGGTCTACTGGCAGAGGTGTGGGCTGTGCGAAGGAGAAGTGAAGACGGAACCTCTGAAGGACCTGGCGCACCAAGTGTGACTGTGTGAGAGTGATGGTATGCACTGCTCTGGCCCTGGAGATGTGCAGGCCAAGGTAGCGGTGCACCTCTCCTAGGTCAGTGTAGGTGTGTCTCCTCAGCAGCTCAGCCTTCTTGGAGGCCAGTGCATCTCTGTCTGCAGTAGCAAAGACCAGGTCGTCTACGAAGACTAGGATGTAGAACGGGGTCTGGCCAGCACGAACGAAGAGAGAGGGGTCTGCAGACGACGGGAAGAACTGCAGATCAGCCAACGTAGCATGAAGCATGTTGTGCCACTCGCACGGCGCCTACTGTAGGCCGTAAACCGGGTGCTGGAGGAGCCACTGGATCCACGGGGCGAAGGTGCCAGTAAAGCCTAGCGGACGGCGCAGGTAGACCTGCTCGTGCAAACTGCTCTGAAGAAAAGCTATCAAGAAGTCGAGAGAGTGCAGCTCGTAGTCACACTGTGCTGCTACATGTAGCAGCGCCCGAAGAGTAGTCATCTTCGGGGATGAGACAAAGGTATGGAAGAAGTCAACACCCTCGCGCTAACTGAAGCCTCTAGCAACGTAGCGCGCTTTGAACACTTGCGGCTCTCCAGGAGGGCGTTTCACCTTGAAGAGACACCGGCCATCGTCTACGTTCACCCCAGGTGGGAGAACTGCGTTGACGTAGGTGCCGGTGGATCTCCAAAATGCCATCTCCGCATCCATTGCAACTATCCACTGAGAGGCCCAGAGTCCAGAGGTCGCCTCAGCGTAGGTGCGAGGGGTCAGGATATTGAAGGCGTCTGAGCCTCCCTAAGGGACTAGTAGCATGTAGCAGAGATGAGGCGCGGCCTCGAACAGGAAAGCAAGCTCATACTGCCGGTCCTCTAGGACGTCACTGCCAAGGGCAGGAGCACCCCCGATGGACGGAGGACGGATCGGGTCAGAGAATAGAGTGGTGGCATAGTCAAGGCAGCGGGTAGAGGCGAAGTCAGCGACAAGTGCGTCAAGACTCGAGACAGGAACAGACGGGTCGGTAACGAGGGAAGCAAGGACCCGAGGAACAAGAAGACTAGCAGCACAAAGGTAGTCAGTCAGAGGAGGCGAAGCAACAATAAGCGACGATGGAGGAGGCGAGGGGAGGAGGGGAGGACGAGACGCGTGGGAAGGAAGCAACATCGGGTGAGAGCACTGGGTAGGAGAGACAGGATAACCACGAGAGGGACGACGAGACTAGAAGTGGGACGGAGGCGTCGAGTCAGGAGACACAAGAGGAGTCATAGGAGGATGACGAAGGGGGAAATGAGCCGGAGACAATTATGGCGGAGGAAAGACAGGGCCGTAGATAGGCAGGGGAGGCGGCAGCATGGGAGGCGCAGGCGGGTGGTCAGGGGAAGGAAGGCCGAGCAGGCAAAGGGAGGACACCGGCGGCGACTACTGTATCGGCTGCTCCACGCCGACACCAGAACCTCCAACTGCACCAAGGCTACCTCCAGAACGCTCCACTCCAGCACCCCCAGAAAGTGACGAGCATAGCGCAACCAGCCCTCGATGCAGGGCGTGCACGGCGACGCAGTCGAGGGAGGGAGGTTAGGGAGCGGCGCAGGGAGACCTAGGACAAGACCATGCTGAGAAATGTGACGCAGACGCGGGAGTGCGGGGTGACCTAGGTTGTGGTGCCACAGAAGCAACGGGTGAGTGAGCGACCAGCACGAGCAAGCCGCAGCGACCTGGGTAAATGCAGGCACCAGGGGGGACGCCCTCACCCGGGGGGACTCGGTGTCGAGCATGAACATACCAGACACCGGGTCCCGGGAGAAAATGGTGAGGGGGCCACCTGTGGCAGCCTCGGTACAGACCGCGTAGCCCTCGTGGCCATGGAACGTAGTGGTGACGGCATGGTCCTGAAGAGAGCCGACACCAAGTAGGATCCTGGAGAACGCGGGGATATACAGGCCTGTAAGGGAGCCCAAGGGAACCGCCGTACAGGGTAGGGTAGTGGAGCTAGGGGCAACTACCGGACCGGAGGAGGGGTCAGGAAGCGTGATCGCGGCAGGGGCGGCAAGCGGCGTGAGCGCAGTGTGGTCGTGGAAGAAGCTGGCGAACGCACCAGAGTCAAGCATGAACGAGAGCAAAGCCGTAGCGGCAGCCAGCGGGGGGGCTAGCGTGGAGACTAGACTGAACAAGGCAGAAGGTCCTATGCCTGACGCAGCAGGGGTTCCTAGATTACACACAAGAGGCACACCTACACTAGGCAACACAGGGTAATAAGATCCGGTCAGACTAGAGTCATCAGCATATATGGCATGCAAGGCAGAGCAAAGCTGATCCATATCCATCTCAAAGACAGGCACACGGCGACGCACGAGACTGGGCCAGTCGAAAAGGTCTGGCGCAGGGCCGAAGCAGAGACGGAAGAGGTCGTCAAGGCGGCGGAAGCAGCGGGCGGCAGTGTGACTGGTACGACCACACACAGTGTCACGGAAGGGGCCGGCCTAGAGCTGGTACTGGCAACCCACAGCGCCGAAGCTGCCACCCGATGCCGAGCTGTGAGGGCCGCCACCGCGGCCACCACCACCAGAGGCACCAGGCCACCCCAGCGAGAGGCGGCCTCACTGCTGTGACTGCTGCTGCTACGGCAGTGGCGGCGGCGGCTGCTGTGACTGCTGCTGCTGCGGCGGCTGCTGCGACTGCTGCTGCTGCTGCTCCGAGGCACCAGACCCGGTCCCCTCGTCAGAACCACTATCCCCACCCCCACCCCCACCACCCCCACCACCCTTCCCCCCGCCACGCCCCCCCTACCCTAACGCAACTGCGCTGAGGCCGCAGCAGCGGTCTCGGCAGCAGAGGCCGTCTCAGCAACAGCAGAAGAGACGTTAGAGTAAGTATACTAGGAGGGAGCACAGCCCTGAAAGATAGGGACCGCCGCAGTACCGCTAGACTGAGCGATAAAGGCAGTAAGAGTGAGGTCACCTGGGTGCTGACTAAGGAAGTGGTCTCCTTGTCGGACCGCCGCTTGACTGGCAGGTCTCTATCACAGACAGGGCGGTGACAAAGGCAGTAAGAGTGAGGTCACCTGGGTGCTGACTAAGGAAGTGGTTGCGGGCACTGGCTAGGCGGTCCGGGAGGCGCGTGGCGATGAGGTAAAGGGTAGGGCGAAGCGACGGAGGGAAGGCAATGAGCTGGGCCTCGGTGCTAGCGGCGTGGTAGCTAGCCTCAAGTGCTCGGAGGTGAGTGGCTAGGTCAGCGACAGTGGGGAAAGCCGCAAGATCAGAGAACAGCATGGGGAGGATGAGGCGGCCTGCTGAGGCTGAGGCGGGCGTTGAGTAGCGCGCAGTGACTGCATCTAAAAACTCCTTGGCGTTCGCTACAGTGGTAAAGCGAGGACGCTTAGATAGGGGGAGGGCGTGACTAATGGCAAGCTGCGCTATGACATCGCACGACTCCCAGACAGCTCGAGCAAGCGCAGCAGCAGAAAAGGCCTCACGCTCAACAGTGGTGGAGGCATCAGGGAGGGCAGCAGGCACGGGGGGGTGGGAAAGCAAACCATCAACATGAACAGCCAGGGAGTAACCATCCTGGCGCTGACCTGTCAAGTGACGGCGAAGGTCGACAAGCCACGCATCGTAGTCGATCGCCCGCCCCTCCGCGTCCAGGCGGAGCACAGCGTCCGCCATCGCACGGCCTCAGCTAAACGGTGGCACGGCTCCACGGCAGGACAGCGCCAAGGCGGCACGGCGCACGGCGACACGGCGGCATGGGAATACGGTGGCACGGGGACACAGCGGCACGGCGACACGGCGGCACTGCAGCACGGGGGCACGGCGTTACGGCTCCACGGTAGGACGGCGCTACGGCGGCACGGGGGAACGGCGGGACGTCGATACGGCGTTACTGCGGCACGGCGACACTGCGGCACGGCGGCGCCGCGGGAAGCTGGGGCCGACAAGAACGGGGGCCGGCTGCGGTAGGGGCGGCGAGCGAGCGGAGGCCGGCGAGCTAGGGCCTACGAGCGAGAGTCGGCGAGGTGGGGCCAGCGAGCTAGGGCCGGCGGGCTAGGGCTAGCGTGGCGCACGGGGCTAGCGGGGCACGAATGGGGCCAGTGGGGCATAAGGGACCAGCGGGGCGCACAGGGCGAGCGGGGCTTGACGGGGCCAGTGGGGCGCGAACGGGCCCAGCGGGGCGTACGGGGCCAGCGGGGCGCACGGAGCCAGCGGGGCATACGGGGCCAACGGGGCGTACGGGCCCAGCGGGGCGCACAGGGCTAGCGGGGCTCGACGGGGTCAGCGGGGCGCGAACGGGGCCAGCAGGGCGTACAGGGCCAACGGGGCGCACAGGGCTAGCGAGGCTCGACGGGGCCAGCGGGGCGCGAATGGGGCCAGCGGGGCGCACGGGGCTAGCGGGGCTCGACAGGGCCAGCGGGGCGTACGGGGCCAGCGGGGCGCACAGGGCTAGCGGGGCTCGATGGGGCCAGCGGGGCGCAAACGGGGCCAGCGGGGCGCTAAGGGGCCAGCGAGGCGCCAAGGGGCCAGCAGGGCGCTAGGGGCTAGGGCGGAAGCGGGTGGGCGGACCTAACCTAATCTGATACCATCTTAACGTAGAACGGATTAACTAGAATGAGGTGGTACAATGGGATATTATGTAAGGGGTTGTACTCTATATAAGCATGCACCTAACTAGCCTGTAACATATACAAATTATATGTTGACACAACCCGCTTCGTCTACCCTCGACAACATGCACCGCTTAGGTGGATCATCCTCGGCATAGACATATCCTTCCTAGTGTAGAAATTTTATGTTGATGTATGAATATATTGGGAACTTCTCAGGGCCCTAGATATTAGCCTTTTTACGCTGATTCAGCCTTTTTTCAGACATTTTGTTGGTACCAAGGCTGAATACTCAGCTTTTTTTGTTTAGTGGGCCCTGAAAAATCAGCCTTTTTATTTGTGTGTTGCCTGAAATTTCAGCCTTTCTTTTAGGGTGTACGCTGAAGCGGGTCAGCGTAAGTATGTGGGGCGGCACTGAAACCGAGTAGAGCGTCATTTGCCCAACTCCCCCGCCCTGTCAGACACACCCACCCACACCCCCAAAAAAATCGGCGAAGTCCTCCGCAGGCAGTCACACCGAACTCAGAACGCCCGAATGCCAATTTTTTTTTGCTAAGTCCCCCCGCAACCAGTCACACCGTACCCCACTCCTAACACCCGCAAGACATATTTTTGGCGAAGTTCCCTGCAACCAGTCACAACTCACTCACACCCCTCTCATACCCCCGCAACCAAGGAAGATTTGCCGAGTCTCCACTCCACCCCACAGCCACATACAGCGACGGAAAGTATTGTCCACATGTTTGTGACTTAGAGGAATTTTGCCATTGTAGGGGGTCATGGACATTAAGCCTTAATCTTCTGGTGTGCCTAGTGTATGTAGGTTGGGGTAAGGCTCCACGCCCATGCCTTACATCACACAAGTATAATGATGTTTACAACAAATACTAGAAAATAACAATCTTGGTACATGTGGACAATTATTGCCAGGCGCAAACAGCAAGTTACATCAACCCCAAACTAGTACCTAATCCACCGCCCTTTCGCCTTAGACACCGCCCTCACCCTCCTGGGCATGCTTTCCACCAGGTGGGTGCACACATCCGCCGGGATCTTCTCCCATTTCTCCTGCACCCGCTCCCAAAGGTCCAGCATACCAGTGGGAGGCTTATAAGGCTTGGCCAGCTGCCTCTTGAGATGAGCCCATAAATGCTCCGTTGGGTTGAGGTCGGGTGAGGAAGACGGCCACTCTAGCACCCCTGAATCTTACTCTCAAAGCCACTCCTGTACGATACGCGACTTGTGCTTCGGGTCGTTGTCATGCTGGAAGATAGTTTTTGAGGGTGTAAGCTGGTAAAGCTCAATCGTACTGTTGAGATCGTCCTGCAGTATACTCAGCGAGAGCAGTCCGTCCACCCTACCATATGTTTTGCTCATGAAACCCGCTCCCTTTTACGACATGCAGTCGTAAATTATCAAGCAACCGCCCCCGTGTTTGACGGTCTGCTTGATTTGGTGTCTTTGGAGGGCAGTCCCTTCGTGAACGCAGGCGTATGAGAGTCAGTCGGATGCAAGACGACCGATCTTGGTCTCATCCGCACAGAAAACTCGCTTCTAGTCGTCGACCGTCCAGTCTGCGTGGGCACGCGCCCATTCCAGCCTATCGCGTATGTTTTTCCGAGAGTGTCGCGGCTTTTTGGGATGCTTGATTGCGACAAGTCGGCTCCCATTCAAAGCGTTACGCAAGGTCTTAAGATGCAACGTGATGCCGTGCTGCTTCTCAACGATTTTCGCCACGTGAGCGGAGATTTCTGCCTCCTCAAGGGTAATCGACCGAACTATACCGCGACGAACTCTCTCTGTCACTAAGCGAGGGCGACCGGCTGAGGGCATCGTAGGACGCACGTCATCGCGGCTAGACTCTACAATTGCCTTGATGGGCCGAACTCTTCCCTATGGCTAGCTGTTTAGCGATTCAACGATTGCTCTACCCCCTCCGCAGCAAGGAATGATCTATGCGTAGAGCGCCTCATCTAACGGTTTCATGACGGCCTAATCATCGCAGCGGTCCTAGCCTATCTCCTGACTACTCGATAGTCGCGAGGGCAAGTAAGAAGAAATAGCGAGGTTAGGAAATAGATCTACTACGCTGCTTGGCCTAAACTGTCCGGATGCACCCATGCGGACGAAATCTCGTCCTCGGTAAAAAAATTACCCCTATAAAACTGAAACCAGCATCCGTCACATACAGTACAGTACTACTTTACATCCAACACCGAAATTCGATTCGTAACTAAACAAAGAAGGCACCAAACCAGTACGAGAAATGTTTTAAGGCAATTATCCGGGCAATACTTTCTGTCGCAGTACGTACCTCCCTTCTCCCACTTCCCCACAACCAAGAGTACGTAGAGTACAGTACTGTATATGGAAAACTCCTCATGCAGACACGTGTCCCCTCCCAGCTGCGTTGGTGTTGTTTGAGGGCGTATTCTTCGCCAGTGGCAGGAAACTTGCCACAAACTTACAGACGCTCACGATCGTCTCCCATCTCTCAGGCTGGAATATCGACCGTAATCAACTCGCCACAAAATGGTCAGCCACATCGATGAGGAATGTGCCCTGACTCGGTGTGGTCCGTGCATCACGCTGACGCGGAATTTCCTTAAAAAACCCCGCGATTGAAAGGTAATCATAAAACATTCGCGCATATTCAAGGTTTCTTTCAGCTGCATCCGGATTCCAAAGCCCAACGCCGGCCATACTTTCACCCGTTTCCGTCGGTTTCAAATTCCTTGTATCGATGCTTACATCGAAAATGTTTCGTACTTAGACCGGAAAATTGTCACCGCGCCAGCCAATCATCCGAATGTCAAGTGCGCAGCCAGGACATAACCTCGTTACTGAAAGCCAGCGCTAATCTACAAAGCGCTGCTGAATTTGTGCATCAGACTTCTTCTAGGTAATGCTGATTGATCAGCAATTTTTTTTTTGCCAACACTGAAAGTTCAGCCTTTTTCCTAGGGGCAAGGCTGATGCATCAGCCTAAATTTGGGGAGTGAGGCTAACGAATCAGCGTACCCGAAAATGAATCTTAGGCCCTGGTGTCAAACATGTGTATTTGTCATGTTTGTATAGACTGTATAGGGTCGCCTCTTAGAGAGTACAACACTTAGGTATATCTTTGTGTACTCTCACTCTATCTATTCATTCAATTTTCAATTCTGATATGGTATCACGCGTAGGTAGGATCCCCCCCCACCTATCGCTTCCACTCACCCCTCTAGCCCCTAGCCCAGTCGCGACCCCCCCTAGCCCCGTCGCGCCCCTCACTGGGCCCTGTCGCGCCCCTCCCAGGCCCCCTAGCGCCCCTCCTGGGCCCCGTCGCGCTCCTCCAAGGCCCCGTCGCGCCCCTCCTAGGCCCTGTAGCGCCCTCCTGGGCCTCGTCGCGCCCCTCCCAGGCCCCGTCGCGCCCCTCCTGGGCTCCGTAGCGCCCCTACTGGGCCCCGTCGCGCCCCTCCTGGGCCCCGTAGCGCCCCTCCTGGGCCCCGTCGCACCCTCCCTGGGCCCTGTAGCGCCCCTCCTGGGCCCCGTCGCGCCCCTCCCAGGCCCCGTCGCGCCCCTCCTAGGCCCCTTAGCGCCCCTCCTGGGCCTCGTCGCGCCCCCCCTGGACTTCGTAGCGCCCCTCCTGGGCCCCGTTGCGCCCCTCCTGGGCCCCTGTAGCGCCTCTCCTGGGCCCCCCGTCGTGCCCCTCCTGGGCCCCGTAGCGCCCCTCCTGGGCCGCGTAGTACCCCCCCCCGGTCCCGTCGCCCCTGCCCGACCCCGTCGCAGCCGCCCGGCCCCGTCGCGCCCGCCTGGCGCCGTCGCACCCGCCCGGCCCCGTCGCGCTCGCCCGGCCCCGTCGCAGCCGCCTGGCCCAGTCGCACCCTGCCCGGCCCCGTCGCAGCCGCCCGGCCCCGTCGCACCCGCCCGGCCGCCGTCCCGCTCGCCCGGCCCCGTCGCACCGGCCCGGCCCTGCCGCACTCGCCCGGCCCCGTCGCCCCAGCCCGGCCCCGTCGCGCCCGCTCGGCCCCGTCGCCCCGTCCCGGCCCTGTCGCACCAGCCCGGCCCCGTCACGCCCGCCCGGCCCCGTCGGGCCAGCCCCGGCCCCGTCCTCCTCACTGGTACGGTTCCCCCCCCACCCCGCCCTGCTCCGTGCCGCCTCGCTTCACACTGTACTGCCTGGCAGCGCACTACACCGCACTGCACCGCACTGCACCGCACTGCACTGCACTACACCGCACTGCACCGCACTGTACCGCACTGCACCGCACTGCACCGCACTGCATCGCACTGTACCGCACTAAAACCGCACTATACCGCACTGCACCGCACCCCACTTAGCTGCACTGCCCTGCACCGCACTGGACTGTTCCAGATGGCGGCGGAGCTTCGCTTAAACACTGAAGGTCAGCCCCTAGAGTTCAAGGCGTGGCTTGCCGACCTCCGCCGCCAACTCACTGGCCAGCGGCAGGATGGTGAACCGCTTTCCGCACACCTTGACGGTACGCTCCCCTGCCCAGACCCCCCTGCTATTCTGCCCGCTGACCCCACACCCACTGAGCGTGAGTCTACTGCTGCCACTGCCCGTGCGCGCTCTGTCTGGCTTTCTCGCGATGCTGTCGCCCAGCTTGCCATTAGCAACGCCCTCCCCCCATCTGAGCACCCCTCCGGCTGCCTCGGTGGGTCGCCTGATCCTCCCGATGCTCTTTCCTGACCTTGCATCTTTCCCCACTGTCTCTGACCTCGCTACCCACCTGCGCTCGATAGAGGAGACCTAGCGCGCCGCCTGCACTGACGCACAGCTTAGAGCCCACCAGCCGCCCATTACCTCTACCCTCTACCTGCTTGCCACCCGCCTCCCTGACCACCTTGCTGTCGCCCGCGACCATTTCCTTAGCATTCACCCCGCCGATCTCACCCTCACTGACTTTGTAGACACCCTGACTGTGATAGAGACCCGTCACCGCTCCATCGCCCAGGCGAGCGGTGTCGTGCCGGTCCCTATCTTTCAGGGTTGTGCCCCCGCCCAGTGTACCTTCTCCGACGGCTCTGTCGCAGTGGCTGAGACCGCTGCTGCAGCGCAGTCTCGTTCGGGGAAGGGCCGCCGCCCCAAGGTTGGGCGCGGCGGAGGCGGGGGTGCGGGAGAGGGTAGTGGTGGGGTCGGTTCGTCTGGTGCTGGAGCGGACGAGGGGACCCTGCCCAGTCCGGCTGAGCCGCCGCCCCTGCAGTTGCAGCAGCCGCAGCAGCCGCCGCAGTCGCAGCCTTCGCCGCAGCGGCAGCAGCCGTCGCAGACACGGCAGCCGAGTGTCCTCCCGCCCGGGTGGCCTGGCGCTGGCGGTGGCCGGGCGCGTGGTGGTGTGTCGAGTGGTAGCTCTGGCGGCGGGCGCTGTCAGTACCAGATCCAGACCGGTCCTCGCCGCGGCTTCGTTTGCGGTAAGATCGGTCACTCCACTCCCCGCTGTTTTCGTCGCCTGGACGACCTCTTTCGTCAGCGTTTCGGCCCGTCGCCAGACCTCCCGGACTGGCACAGTTTGCTTAGTCGTAAGATTCAGATCTTTGATATGGACATGGATGCCATTGTTTCTGCTCTGCATGTGATGTATGCTGATGACTCTCGTTCCCCTCCTGTGTCCCCTCCCCTGTCTCCTGACCCGACTCCTCCGTCGCACGTCTGGTCTCACCGCCCCTCCCGTGCTCGTCCTGCCTCGCCTGTCTTGCGCTCCCACCCTATGTTGCTTCGTTCCCACGCGTCTCGCCCTCCCCTTCTGCCGTCGCCTCCTCCGTCCTCCCTTGTTGTTGCACCCCCCCCGCTGTCTGACTACCTTCGTGCCTCTCGTCCTCTTGTTCCTCGGGTCCTTGCCTCTCTCGTTACCGACCCGTCTGTTCCGGTCCCGTGCCTTGACACCCTTGTCGCTGCTGTCGCTGACTTCGCCTCTACCCGCCGCCTTGACTACGCCTCCGCTCTGGTCTCTGACCCTGCCTGTCCTCCGTTTGTCGGGGGTGCTCCTGCCCTTGGCAGTGACGTCCTGGAGGACCGCCAGTTCGAGCTTGCTTTCCTCTCTGAGGCTGCTCCCCATCTCTGTTCCATGCTGCTAGTCCCTGAGGGTGACCCAGACGCTTTCGACATCCCGACCCATCGCACTTACGCTGAGGCGACCTCGGGACCCTGGGCCTCACAGTGGATAGCTGCCATGGAGCAGGAGATGGCATCTTGGAGATCCACCGGCACCTTCGTCGACGCAGTTCCCCCACCTGGGGTGAACGTAGTCGATGGCCGCTGGCTCTTCAAGGTGAAGCGCCCTCCTGGAGAGCCGCCGGTCTTCAAGGCGCGCTATGTGGCTAGAGGCTTCAGTCAGCGCGAGGGGGTGGACTTCTTCCAGACCTTCGCTCCGACCCCGAAGATGACTACTCTTCGGGTTCTGTTACACGTAGCTGCTCAGCGTGACTACGAGCTTCACTCCCTCGACTTCTCCACTGCCTTCCTTCAGGGCAGCCTACACGAGCAGGTCTACCTGCGTCGCCCTCCGGGCTTTACTGGCACCTTCCCTCCTGGTACCCAGTGGCTCCTGCGGCGCCCCGTCTACGGCCTGCGCTAGGCTCCTCGTGAGTGGCACGACACTCTTCGTGCTACCCTTGCTGACCTGCAGTTCTTTCCGTCTTCCGCAGACCCTTCACTCTTCGTTCGTGCTGGCCAGACTCCGTTCTACATCCTTGTTTACGTCGACGACCTGGTCTTTGCCACAGCAGACAGGGACGCACTGGCCTCCGTGAAGGCAGAGCTTCTGAAGAGACACACGTGCACTGACCTTGGAGAACTGCGCCGTTACCTTGGCTTGCAGATCTCCAGGGACAGAGCTGCGCGCACCATCACCCTGACTCAGTCACACTTGGTGCACCAGGTCCTTCAGAGGTTCAGCCTTCAGTTCTCCTCTGCACAGCCCACCCCTCTGCCTGTAGACCACAGACTCTCCGCTCCAGTGTCTGAGGAGTTGGTAGAGCCCAGCGGCCCCTACGCAGAGCTGGTGGGTTGCCTCATGTACCTGATGACTTGCACTCGCCCAGATCTCGCATACCCTCTCAGCATCCTGGCTCGCTTTGTGGCCACAGGCAGACACCGACCGCAGCACTGGTCTGCCGCTAAGAGGGTTCTGCGTTATCTTGCTAGTACATCGGGCATGGGGTTAGTGCTAGGAGGACGCAGGCCAGTGGTCCTTACTGGACACACAGACGCTTCGTGGGCAGATGACGCTGAGACGCTCAGGTCTACCCAGGGCTACTGCTTCAGCCTTGGCTCAGCTGCCGTCGCGTGGAGAGCTACCCGCTCCTCGTCTGTAGCGCAGTCCAGCTGTGAGGCTGAGATCTACGCTGGTGCCATGGCGGCACAGGAGCTCCGCTGGCTGACCTTCTTGCTCACTGACTTAGGTGAGCGGCCTAGCTCTGCCCCGGTCCTGTTCGCTGACAACAGGGCCATGATCCTCCTGTGTCAGGAGCCTCGACTCGAGGGCAGAGCAAAGCACATTCAGCTGCGGTACTTCCTCCTGCGTGAGCTACAGCAGCGACGTCAGGCTCGCGTAGTACACTTGGCCTCAGGTGCCAACACGGCTGATATCTTTACGAAGGCGCTTGCGCCTAAAGATCATCAGCGGCACTGTGTACACCTTGGTCTAGTTCCTGTAGCCTCTCACTTGCTAGGACCTTGACTTTGTACTGTCCTTTATACGTATACTCAGACTGGACTTGTGTCCTCTCGCAGTGGCTGGACTAGTAGTGCCGCCCTGCCCTTGTTCTTGCCTTGTTTGTACTCCTTCTGACTGGTCTCTTAGACCCTTGTCTCAGAGGTTGGACTAGTAGTGCCGCCCTGAGCTGTTTGTTTAGGGCATTCCCCTATGCAGTCTAGGGGGTGTGTCAAACATGTGTATTTATCATGTTTGTATAGACTGTATAGGGTCGCCTCTTAGAGAGTACAACACTTAGGTATATCTTTGTGTACTCTCACTCTATCTATTCATTCAATTTTCAATTCTGATACCTGGAACTTCTGTACTTGACGCCAGTGGAATGAGAACGATGCCATTTGCAGCACAAGTAGCAAGCTTTCTCAATTGCCCATTTGAAATGAAGCACGTCGCCATTGCTACAACGAAAGCAAGCTTTCTCAATAGGACTGTTAACGGGCTGGCAGGGTCTCAAGATGGCCCCAAATGAGCTGGGCTAGTCTTCTTCCACAGGCCCTTGCTACGAGCCAAGGGGCCTCCCTAGCTGGTTGGGGGTGGGGAGGGGAGTCAGGGGACCTCCAAAATACCGTAAAAACCCCTCCAGAAATCGCAAGCAGAGCCTCCTTGAAAAACTCCAAGCATCAGCTGCACGCCAGGCATGTTGTGTCATGTAGCATGCGGCATGCGGATCCTGTACAGTGTGCATCTCCGAGTCGCCAGCATCAGGTGCTGCCAGTGGTGTCACTGTGCATCTCATCGTCGCCCTGCATGTGCCGCTGCCGCCTCATGCCAGCACCCCACGACTCGCCCCTGTCACCGCCTGCCCGCCACTGCTGCGCGCGGGTGTGCCTCAGCCCTGCCAGCTGCTGCTGCCACTGCTCCCGCCATGCCGCCTTCACCTCCAGCTGTTGTGGGCGGGCGTGGGGGCAGGGGGCAGTGGGACTTGCAAGTGAGTGTCGCCTCGAGTGCTGGAGGATTGGGCTAGGTGGCATGGTGATGAACGGAACAACGGCATGCACGCGAGGTACAACTCATGCCAACTGCATGCTTAACGAGAGGAAAAGATGGAGCAGTTAAATAGGGGCAGGCAGAATAAAGGGTGGGTGGCATGTGGGGTTGACAAGAAGCCAGTTGTGGAGGATGAGCTCCTGTGCTGCTGCCACGAC
Source organism: Closterium sp. NIES-67 (assembly GCA_027943415.1). NCBI lineage: Eukaryota > Viridiplantae > Streptophyta > Zygnematophyceae > Desmidiales > Closteriaceae > Closterium > Closterium sp. NIES-67. Next base: position 203,124 of record BQMB01002370.1, read on the forward strand.
CTCGCAGTGTCAGGGACGATGCGAGCAGTGCGGGGCATGCGGGAGGGGTTTGCCGGTGACTCAGCGGCGTGGTGCAGGGAGATGAGGCCCGCTCAGTCAGGGGTCGGCCGTGCGGGGTGCTCACAGTGACGGCAACTGCTCATGACGAGTATGTGTGCTTCGGATTTGCAAGTCAGCATGCGGGCGTATGGAGCTTCCACAATTCGGCTGCGTCTAGTCCTGCCACATGTGGGCGGGCATTGCCAGAATGTGACCTCATGCTGCCGCACCTGGCTCCCGTCCCTCCTGCCTCGCCTCTGCGTGTGTGCGCGCCGCACTGCGTGCCCCGTGCCTCACCTGCTCCTGCAGTGCGTGCCACATCGGCTGCCCCATCCACGGCCGTCGCATCCCATGCCGCCACCGCCTCTCCCCCCCATTGCCCATGCCCATCTCCCCGCCCCTCCTGCTGCGCCCATTCCCCGCATCCGTCACGCGAGGGTGCAGCAGTTGCCGGTCGTACTGCGCGCGCTGCAGCGGGTCCGCCAGCACGGCGTACGCGCGCTGCACGGCGATGAACCGCCGCGTGCTCTCCGCCTCGCCCAGCCCCGCCGCTCGGCTGTCCGGGTGGTACCGCCGCGCCTCGCGCCGATACGCCACCTTGATGTCGTGCATCGACGCGTCGCGCCGCGCCAGCCCCAGCACGTCGTACAGCGACACGCCCGCCGCGGACAGCCCCTCCGCCCACGCCCCAGGCATCCCACCGCGCGGGTCTGACGCGGACGCGCGGGGTGAACGGATGGCCCTCCTCGAGCAGGGACGCGCGAGGATACCGGATAGGCGGAGAAAAGGCGCGACGCTAGGCGGACAGGTGGGCAGTGTGAGTGCAGGGGTAGAGGGCAACTGGCGAGGGCGGAGCGAGGCACGACGCGGGAACGAGAAGGCTATCCGACGAGGACTGGAGTGCGCGCGCGCGCACACATGCAACGGGGTGTTGCGAAACAGAGCAAGGGGCGGCAACGGCTGGAGAGCGGTAGCAGAGAGAGGGCAGTGCGGCGAGCAATGCCCTCTCAACGCCATGGCCTCCAGTGTGCACGTGGTGGATGGGAGTCGATGTAGGCGGGCAATGGCTCCAGCTGCCACTGTGGCACTGCGTCAATCCCTAGCTGATGGGCTCACGGCAGTGACACGAGTTCAGCGTGCTGATCCTTCACGACTTGATGGGAAATTATACGCTGGATAAGCCTTACTGTTTGTTTCCCCGATTTAGTCACACTTACCCCAGCGCAGTCCACCTTTTATAGGTTCAGACTCAGCGGCATCATACTTTTTGTTCAATCTGATGCCGCACAGCAAATATTTTCGCCACGTGTCCCATTTCTGCCAGTGTGCTACCCCCAGCAACACAGACACCAGACTCCCATTTCGGGCCAACTTCGATTTGACTCACAACGTACCAGAGCACGTATTCAATGTGGCTCACTTTGTAATTTAGGGTCGGACACGGCACAAACTTACCACGATACATGCCGAAGTCTTTTCTTCTCATTTGTATGTTACCACCCCAAACAAAACAGAACTTTCGTCACCTCGGTGTCAAAAACTTTTCCGAATAGACTCCGCTAGGGCACATTCTGAGCACGGAAAAGCCTCGGGACATGACTTCGGACCATCCGATATACGGCCAAGATCGCCGTGCTTGAAATTATTTATTTTACAGGCCAAATAAATATGCACTAAAATCGTTCCTCGAGGCTGGGCCTGCGCGTAGAGCAACTCCTAAAATTGCTTTCGAAATCCGCGAGTTTGCTTTATCTACCCCAAAAAAAAGCACAACAATATGAATGAGGAAGAAAGTTTTTTTGGGTTGCAGAGCAACCTATTGCAATCGATCGGGCTGGTTTTTTTTCAAGTTTGTGAAATAAAAATTAAATGTTTGTTGTGATGGAAATAAAACATTTTATGTATAATAAAGTCTCATCATGAAATGCTCCGCAACCCTAAGATGATCTCGTCGCCTCTTGTTTTTTTTTTTTTTTTTTTTTCATGCGAGTGTTTTCCAAAAACAAGTTCGCTTCTACCTCATGATTGGAGTTCGAAGTAGTGTATATTATTCATAGTCCGCATAAATGATATTCATCGAGATTCTAAAACTTGTATCGAACCTTGAAATCACCCTCAGATTTCGTCGACAACGTGTAATGCACCATTCTGCCTGTCGCGTCATTGTACCCGAATTTATTGACAGTTGGTTTCGCGATTGTGACATCGTACCTTTCACATCAAACCTGCAGTCCTCATACGCGCCTCGCAATTTTATATGGGAATCGCAAGACAAATGTGAGAAAGGGTCTGCTTGATTTTGGATTGTAAGTTAAAGATAAGAAGAAAAAGGCTTTGTCATGTAAAGTGGAAAGATTGTGCCGTGTCTTTACGCTAAATTACAAAAGTGAGCCGCATTGAATGCGCGCTCTGGTAATTTGTGAATCAAATTGAAGTTGGCCCGAAATGGGAGTCTGGTGTCTGTGTTCCTGGGGGTAGCACACCGGCAGAAATGGGACACGTGGCGAAAATATTTGTTGTGCGGCATCAGATTGAACAAAAAGTATGATGCCGCTGAGTCTGAACCTATAAAAGGTTGACTGCGCTGGGGTAAGTGTGACTAAATCGGGGAAACAAACAGTAAGGCTTATCCAGCGAATAATTTCCCCGACTTGATGGATGTTGTGTCGTCTGAAGTCGAAATTCCAGAAGCCCAGATCCCAAGTTGCAAGGCGCGAGTTTTTTTGCTCGCAATATCGTAGGTGTAAGGAATTTTCCATTCCTTACCGAGCGGTACTGCTAGCGCGTACGCTCGAACACACCTGAAGCCTCGGGACTGTTCCAGACCTTCTGCCAGAACCGCCTCGGTTTTTCCAGACCTTCCGGTTCGACCTTTGGGAGTTCTCCAGGCCTCGCTTCGTCACTTCGAGACCCTTCGATCTCCTTCCCGAACCTTCCCATCGCATGGTTAGACTAGCTCTGGTGTTCCTATATCTTGGCTTGCCATTCCTTGTATCGTCATTCATTGAGTGAACACTTCGTTATTCATTTCCGCGCTACTCTGCTTGTTCATTCATAACAGTAGGGCAAAAAAGTGGGTAACCCCATGCACCTGGATGAAACTGAACAGTGACACGGTGGCTGTAAAAGGGGGCTCGTGATTGGTCGAAGGCAAGCAAACACCTTCGCCCAAGCAGCCCAACCCCCCAGCTCTCTCTCAACTCAAACAGCTAAGGGAAAGTTGCTATCAATTTTTAAATTGGGACCAAGGCGTGACCGACTAGTGACTAGAAACTAGCCAGCATACGAGGTTTCTCGCACGCGTAGCCAAGCCTAGACAAAACTACGCGCCATAAGGAATGATAGCGATAATGACGCAGATCTCGCGACGACCACCTAAGCATTGCGAACCGCTGATTACAGTTACCGAGGGAGGAAGTGACGCGGGAGCATCGAGAGAGTGACGTGAAAGCAGGGAGAGCGCCGCTGCGAACAGCGAGGGATAGGCACGACAGAGGCCAAGATCACTGGTGGGACGCGATAGGAGCGACCTCGTGGCGTGATAGCAGGGACGGCAGTGACGCGACAGCACGGAGTGACGCGATAGCAGGGACGGAGTGACGCGACAGAACCTACCAAGCGACGCGGAAGCACAGAGTGGCTGAGGCGAAAGCAGGGAGGAAGCAGCGAGGGCAGGGGAGGGAGAGCGGAGTGAGCGCGCGGGAGGGAGAGCGGAGGGAGCGCGCGGGAGAGAGAGCGGAGTGAGCGCGGGAGGGAGAGCAGAGTGAGCGAGCGGGAGGGAGAGCAGAGTGAGCGCGGGAGGGAGAGCAGCGTGAGCGCTCGGGAGGGAGAGCGGCGTGAGGCGCGGGAGGGGGAGCGGCGTGATCGCGCGGGAGGGAGAGCGGCGTGGGAGGGAGGGCGGCGTGAGCGCGGGAGGGAGAGCAGGGGCAGCGGAAGGGGAAAGGGGAAAGGGGTGAGAGAGAAGAGTGACAGCAGGCGAGGGGGAGAGGCGGGAGAGCGAGGGAAGGGGGGAGGGGTGAGAGTGGAGAAAGGGGAGAGGAGAGAGAGCAGGGGAGAGGGAGAGGAGTGCGAGCAGGAGAGGGAGATAGGAGTGAGAGCAACCAGGGAGGGAGGGAGGGAGAGCAGGGGAGGGGAAGAGGAGTGAGGGCAGGGCAGTTCGAGAGGAGGGAGAGCAGGGGAGGGGGAGAGGAGTGAGAGCAGGGGAAGGGAGAAGAGTGAGAGCAGGGGAAGGGGAGAGGAGTGAACGTTGGGACAGGGAAGATGAGAGAGAGCAAGGTAGTGGGATAGGAGTGCGATCAGAGGAGGAAGGGAGGAGTGAGGGCAAGGGAGGGAGAGAGGGAGTGAGAGCAGGGGATGGGGAGAGGAGAGAGAACAGGCAAGGGGGAGAGGAGTGAGAGCAGAGGAGGGGGAGAGGAGTGAGAGCAGGGGAAGGGGAGAGGAGTTTCAATTATGAGTGCACCAGGAGATGCTCTAGGCCCGCTGCATGCCTTCCAGGTGAAGTCAAGGGGCACGTGCCAGGTGAGAACCTCAGAGAAGGCACCCCGCCTGAGAGTTTTGCCACAGTGTAAACGGCACATGTGCATAGTCACACAGCTGCAAAAGATGTGGGCAGGGCAATTCCAGGTTAGCACTCACTCTGCCTGACCTTCCCCACTCTCCCCTTCCCCCCCTCTCACTCTAATAGGAGCACCCCCTTACCTTCCCTTTTCACCCCCTCGTACCCATCTGGAGTACAGTGGACGGGAAAGCTTGCATCCATAGCACTTGTGATGCTGCGGCGTCTCCAACCCCCCATCCCGTCTCCAGCCCCATAAACCATCTCCCACCCCATTGAGCCACTCCATCCTCCCTGTTTCTCTCTCCCTCCCTCCGTGTGTGCGCAGCTGTCGCTGGACATCCCGTTGTCACGCAGAAGAAACTAACTCAAGGTGTTGACAACCCACCCTAGCGGGAGACTGGACAAAGGAAGTTAGAGGAAGGCCCTTGGTGGTTGGAGACAAAGTGGGAAAGGCAATAGGGAGGGGGACACAGGGTGCAGACCAATTGATGGTTGCGGCGGAGAAACAAGGCAGCCAGGAGGCAAACAGTGTTTGGTTGGTAGAGTTGCCGCCGTGCCACAAACACTTAGGCATGGACTGATGATCAGAGTTGTGTCGTGTTTGCGACCAACATTACCTAGAATAGTTGGTCTATTACCGTATTCTCCCGGATATAGTACCCTAGGGAGCTAATAAAAATTCATGAAATTTTTCGGGTGGGTGGAATTAAAGGCCAAAAAAATATACAACCATGGTTCTATGGAACCAGGCCCTAAGATTGGTTTAGGGTCACGCTGATTTATCATCAGGGCTCTCACTAGCCGGGAAAAAACACCCTGATTGCACTGATTTTTCCGGGTATTTATCAGAATTAGAGAAGTGAAATGATCAGTAGAGTGAGAGTACACACAGATATACCTAAGTGTTGTACCCTCTAAGAGGCGACCCTATACAGTCTATACAAACATGACAAATACACATGTTTGACACACCCCCTAGACTGCATAGGGGAATGTCCTAAACAAGCAGCTCAGGGCGGCACTACTAGTCCAACCTCTAAGACAAGGGTCTGAGAGACCAGTCAGAAGGAGTACAGACAAGGCAAGAACAAGAGCAGGGCGGCACTACTAGTCCTGCCACTGGGAGAGGACACAAGTCCAGTCTGAGTATACATATAAAGGACAGTACAAAGTCAAGGTCCTAGCAAGTGAGAGGCTACAGGAACTAGACCAAGCTGTACACAGTGCCGCTGAAGATATCAGCCGTGTTGGCACCTGAGGCCAAGTGTACTACGCGAGCCTGACGTCGCTGCTGTAGCTCACGCAGGAGGAAGTACCGCAGCTGAATGTGCTTCGCTCTGCCCTCGAGTCGAGGCTCCTGACACAGGAGGATCATGGCCCTGTTGTCAGCGAACAGGACCGGGGCAGAGCTAGGCCGCTCACCTAAGTCAGTGAGCAAGAAGGTCAGCCAGCGGAGCTCCTGTGCCGCCATGGCACCAGCGTAGATCTCAGCCTCACAGCTGGACTGCGCAACAGACGAGGAGCGGGTAGCTCTCCACGAGACGGCACCTGAGCCAAGGCTGAAGCAGTAGCCCTGGGTGGACCTGAGTGTCTCAGCGTCGTCTGCCCACGAAGCGTCTGTGTGTCCAGTAAGGACCACTGGCCTGCGTCCTCCTAGCACTAACCCCATGCCCGATGTACTAGCAAGATAACGCAGAACCCTCTTAGCGGCAGACCAGTGCCGCGGTCGGTGTCTGCCTGTGGCCACAAAGCGAGCCAGGATGCTGAGAGGGTATGCGAGATCTGGGCGAGTGCAAGTCATCAGGTACATGAGGCAACCCACCAGCTCTGCGTAGGGGCCGCTGGGCTCTGCCAACTCCTCAGACACTGGAGCGGAGAGTCTGTGGTCTACAGGCAGAGGGGTGGGCTGTGCAGAGGAGAACTGAAGGCTGAACCTCTGAAGGACCTGGCGCACCAAGTGTGACTGAGTCAGGGTGATGGTGCGCGCAGCTCTGTCCCTGGAGATCTGCAAGCGAGCAGTTCTCCAAGGTCAGTGCACGTGTGTCTCTTCAGCAGCTCTGCCTTCACGGAGGCCAGTGCGTCCCTGTCTGCTGTGGCAAAGACCAGGTCGTCGACGTAAACAAGGATGTAGAATGGAGTCTGGCCAGCACGAACGAAGAGTAAAGGGTCTGCGGAAGACGGAAAGAACTGCAGGTCAGCAAGGGTAGCATGGAGAGTGTCGTGCCACTCACGGGGAGCCTGGCGCAGGCCGTAGACGGGGCGCCGCAGGAGCCACTGGGTCCCTGGAGGGAAGGTGCCAGTAAAGCCCTGAGGGCGACGCAGGTAGACCTGCTCGTGTAGGCTGCCCTGAAGGAAGGCAGTGGAGAAGTCGAGGGAGTGAAGCTCGTAGTCACGCTGAGCAGCTAGGTGTAACAGAACCCGAAGAGTAGTCATCTTTGGGGTCGGAGCGAAGGTCTGGAAGAAGTCCACCCCCTCGCACTGACTGAAGCCTCTAGCCACATAGCGCGCCTTGAAGACAGGCGGCTCTCCAGGAGGGCGCTTCACCTTGAAGAGCCAACGGCCATCGACTACGTTCACCCCAGGTGGGGGAACTGCGTCGACGAAGGTGCCGGTGGATCTCCAAGATGCCAACTCCTGCTCCATGGCAGCTATCCACTGCGAGGCCCAGGGTCCCGAAGTCGCCTCAGCGTAAGTGCGAGGGGTTGGGATGTCGAAAGCGTCTGGGTCACCCTCAGGGACTAGCAGCATGAAACAGAGATGGGGAGCAGCCTCGGAGAGGAAAGCAAGCTCGAACTGGCGGTCCTCCAGGACGTCACTGCCAAGGGCAGGAGCACCCCCGATAGACGGAGGACAGGCAGGGTCAGAGACCAGAGCGGAGGCGTAGTCAAGGCGGCGGGTAAAGGCGAAGTCAGCGACAGCAGCGACAAGAGCGTCAAGGCACGAGGCCGGAACAGACGGGTCGGTAACGAGAGAGGCAAGGACCCGAGGAACAAGAGGACGAGCGGCACGAAGGTAGTCAGACAGCGGGGGGGGTGCAACAACAAGGGAGGACGGAGGAGGCGACGGCAGAAGGGGAGGACGAGACGCGTGGGAACGAAGCAACATAGGGTGGGAGCTCAAGACAGGCGAGGCAGGACGAGCACGGGAGGGACGGTGAGACCAGACGTGCGACGGAGGAGTCGGGTCAGGAGACAGGGGAGGAGACACAGGAGGGGAACGAGGGGGGAGATGGGCCGGGGACGAGTCCGGCGGAGGGAAAACAGGGCCGTAGACAGGAAGAGGAGGAGACGGTCGGGGAGGAACCGACGCAGGGTCGGGGGACGGCAGGCCGAGCAGGCGAAGGGCTGACACCGGCGGGGACTGCTGCTGCGGTGGCACAACGGCGACACCTGGACCGCAAGCTGCTCCTCGGCTACCACAGGCACTCTCCACACCAGCACCCTCAGAGGGACCACCCCCAGGGCTACCGGGACGAGCACCCCCAGAGTCAGCGAACGGGTGCTGCGACGGCGGCGGCAGCGACGGCGGCAGCGACAACGACGGCTGCAGCGGCGGCAGAGGCGGTGGAGGAGGGGACTGGGGAGGGGACGCTAGGGGAGGGGCGGCCGGCGAGGACTGAACAGGAGGGCCACCAGAGTCAGAAGACTCCTCAACCGGGTCCACCGACGGAAGGGGGGTGACGTGGGACACACCAGAGGGGGCGGGACGGGGAGGAGGAGGAGGAGGGGCAGGGACTACCGGGGAAGGAGTGACCAGGAACAGGGGGGGGGTAACCGGGGGACCACGGTGGGGGAAGCGACGGTAGTAGGAGACGGACTCGTCAAAGGTGACGTCACGAGAGTGAAAGAAGCGGTGAGACGGCGGGTGGTAAAAGTGCCAGTCGGACGCGTCAAGGGGAAAACCGAGGAAGACGCAGGGAAGGGTGCGGGCAGTGAGCTTTTCCGTGCCGGAGGCACGGACGTGAGCAAGGCAGCCCCAGACGTGGAACGCAGACGCGTCACCAGGAGACCCAGTCCAAAGACGGGTCGGCGAAACCTGCGGCTGCTGAGGGTGCGGCCACAAGTTAAGCTGGTGAGAAGCGTAGCGCAGAGCGAACGGCCACAGAAAATGGGGTGCACCGGCATGGATCATGGAGGTGCGAGCCACCTCCATGACCAAACCGATGCGTCGCTCAGCGACCCCATTCTGCTGTGGGGAGTCCGGTAGGGTGAACGTCTGGGTGATGCCCTCCACACGACAAAAGCGACCAAGGACACCTGAGGCAAACTCGCCACCACGGTCTGAGTGAAGACGCAAGACAACGAGACCGCGGTGGACACGCGCAGAGACAAGCCAGGGGATGAGAGCGCCAGGCACGTTGGCCTTGCGCTCCAGGGGAAAGACTGTGGTGTAACGAGTGAAGTCGTGGACAAGCACAAGGAAGTAGCGCTCTCGACGCGGCCCAGGGACGGGGGCGGGGCCCCAGACGTCCAGGTGCAGGGTCTGCAACGGCGCGGCGGTAGGGGGAAACGAGGAGGAGTGAGGGGCACGGCGAAGCCGACCCTCGACACAAGGCGTGCAAGGTGGGGCTGGGGAGGAGGGAAACGCGGGGAGGGAACCTGGAAGACCAAGGACAAGACCGTGCTGGGACATGTGACGCAGACGCGGGAGCGCAGGGTGACCTAGGCGGTGGTGCCAAAAGAGGGTCGGGTGAGTGAGGGACCGACAGGAGCAGGCAGCAGCAACCTGGGTGAGCGCTCTAGCCGGGGGGGTCACGGTGTCCAGAGTGAAAAGGTCGGACACCGGGTCCCGGGGGAACGTGGACAGGGGGGCACCAGTGGCGGCCTCGGTACAGACAGCATACCGCTCGTGACCAGGGAACGTAGTGGTGACGCCAAGGTCCTGGAGGCAGCCGACACCAACTAGGTTCCAGGAGAACGAGGGGATATGCAGACCTGTGAGAGTGCCCGAAGGAACCGCCGGACAGGGAAGGGTGGTGGAACTGCGGGCGACTACCGGACCGCCGGAGGGGTCAGCAAGAGAAACGGCAGCAGGAACAGGAAGCGGCGTCAGGGTGGTGGAGTCACGGAAGAAACACCGAGAAGCGCAGAGTCCAAGGTGAAGGAAAGCGAAGCAGAGGCGTCTAGCGACGGAACGACGGCGGAAGCACCAAGACTACACAAAGCAGGGGATCCTACGCCTGACGCAGCAGGGGAGGCTAAGCTAGGCACACCTACACTAGGCAACAGTGAGTTATAAGCGGGAAGCACACTAGAGTCATCAGCATACATCACATGCAGAGCAGAAACAATGGCATCCATGTCCATATCAAAAATCTGAATCTTACGACTAAGCCAACTGTGCCAGTCCGGGAGGTCTGGCGACGGGCCGAAGCGCTGACGAAAGAGGTCGTCCACGCGACGAAAACAGCGGGGAGTGGAGTGACCGATCTTACCGCAAACGAAGCCGCGGCGAGGACCGGTCTGGCTCTGGTACTGACAACGCCCGCCGCCAGAGCCACCACTCGGCACACCACCACGCGCCCGGCCACCGCCAGCGCCGGGCCACCCGGGCGGGAGGACACTCGTCTGCCGTGTCTGCGACGGCTGCTGCGGCTGCTGCGAAGGCTGCGACTGCGGCGGCTGCTGCGGCTGCTGCAACTGCAGGGGCGGCGGCTCAGCTAGACTGGGCAGGGTCCCCTCGTCCGCTCCAGCACCAGATGACCCGACCCCACCACCACCCCCTCCCGCACCCCCGCCTCCTCCGCCGCGCCCAACCTTGGGGCGGCGGCCCTTCCCCGAACGAAACTGCGCTGCAGCAGCAAACTCAGCCACAGCGGCAGAACCGTCGGAGAAGGTACACTGAGCGAGGGCACAACCCTGAAAGATAGGGACCGGGACGGTACCGCTCGCCTGGGCGATGGAGCGGTGGCGGGTCTCTATCACAGTTAGGGTGTCGACAAAGTCAGTGAGGGTGAGGTCTGCGGGGTGAATGCTAAGGAAGCGGTCGCGGGCGACAGCAAGGCGGTCAGGGAGGCGGGTGGCAAGCAGGTAAAGGGTAGAGGTAATGGGCGGCTGGTGGGCTCTAAGCTGTGCGTCAGTGCAGGCAGCGCGCCAGGTCTCATCTATCGAGCGCAGGTGAGCAGCGAGGTCAGAGACAGTGGGGAAAGATGCAAGGTCAGGAAAGAGCATCGGGAGGATCAGGCGACCCACCGAGGCAGCCGGAGGGGTGGAATAGCGCTTGATGACAGCATCTAAGTATGCCTGAGCAGTAGTGAGGGACCTAAAGCAAGGGCGCTCGGACGGGGGAAGGGCATTGCTAATGGCAAGCCGAGCGACAGCATCGCGAGAAAGCCAGACAGAGCGCGCACGGGCAGTGGCAGCAGTGGACTCGCGCTCAGTGGGTGTGGAGTCAGCGGGCAGAATAACAGGGGGGTCTGGGCAGGGGAGCGTACCGTCAAGGTGTGCGGAAAGCGGTTCACCATCCTGCCGCTGGCCAGTGAGTTGGCGGCGGAGGTCGGCAAGCCACGCCTCGAACTCCAGAGGCTGGCCTTCAGCGTCGAAGCGAAGCTCCGCCGCCATCAGGAGCAGTGCAGTGCGGTGCAGGGAAGTGCAGCAAGGTGGAGTGCAATGCAGTGCAGTCCAGTGCGGTGCAGTGCGGTGCAGTGCGGTGCAGTGCGGTGCAGGGCAGTACAGTGTGGTGCAGGGCGGTGGAGTGCGGGGCAGTACGGTGCAGGGCAGTGCAGGGCGGGGGGGGGGGGGGGGACCGTACCAGTGAGGAGGAAGGGGCCGAGGCAGGGACGAGCGCAGGGGCCGGGCCGGGGCAACGGGGCCGGGCGGGTGCGACGGGGCCGGGCGGGCGCGACGGAGCCGGGCGGGCGCGACGGGGCCGGGCCGGTGCGACAGGGCCGGGCGAGGGCGACGGGGCCGGGCGGGCGCGACGGGGCCGGGCTGGTGCGACGGGGCCGGGCAGGTGCGACAGGGCGGCGAGGGCGACGGGGCCGGGCGAGCGCGACGGTGCCGGGCTGGTGCGGCGGGGCCGGGCGGGTGCGACAGGGCCGGGCCGGTGCGACGGGGCCGGGCAAGCGGGACGGTTGCCCAGGAGGGGCGCACCGGGGCTGGGCGGGCGCGACTGGGCCGGGCGGCTGCGACGAGGCCGGGCGGCTGCAACGGGGCCGGGCGGGTGCGACGTGGCCGGGCAGGTGCGACGGGGCCGGGCAGGGGGCGACGGGGCCGGGCAGGGCGCGACAGGGCCTGAAGGCTTGACGGGGCCCAGGAGGGGCGCTACGGGGCCCAGGAGGGGCATTACGGGGCCCAGGAGGGGCATGACAGGGCCCAGGAGGGGCCCAGGAGGGGCGCGACGGGGCCCAGGAGGGGCACTACAGGGCCCAGGAGGGGCGCGACGGTGCCCAGGAGGGGCGCTACGTGGCCCAGGAGGGGCGCTACGGGGCCCAGGAGGGGCACGACGGGGCCCAGGAGGGGCGCTACGGGGCTCAGGGAGGGCGCGACGGGGCCCAGGAGGGGCGCTACGGGGCCGAGGGAGGGCGCGACGCGGCCCAGGAGGGGCGCTACGGGGCCCAGGGGGGGCGCGACAGGGCCCAGGAGGGGCGCTTCGGGTCCCAGGGAGGGCGCGACGGGGCCCAGGAGGGGCGCTACGGGGCCCAGGGGGGGCGCGACGGGGCTCAGGAGGGGCGCTACGGTGCCCATGAGGGGCGCGACCGGGCCCAGGAGGGGCGCTACGGGCCCCAGGAGGGGCGCGACGGGGCCCAGGAGGGGCGCTACGGGGCCCAGGAGGGGCGCGACGGGGCTCAGGAGGGGCGCGACGGGGCTAGGGGGGGTCGCGACGGGGCTAGGGGCACGACGGGGCGAGGAGGCACGGCGGGGCCGAGCTAGGGGGCGAGCGGAAGCGGTAGGTGGGGGGGGGGATCCTAACCTACGCATGATACCATATCAGAATTAGAGAAGTGAATGATGAGTAGAGTGAGAGTACACACAGATATACCTAAGTGTTGTACCCTCTAAGAGGCGACCCTATACAGTCTATACAAAGATGACAAATACACATGTTTGACAGTAACCCCCGCCCATTTTGGGCAGATTTCCTGCTCGCGGTGTTTAAAGTGAGGGCGTCGGCAATCCACTGCGGCACGAGCTCGGCTGGCGGCTTGCGGAGATTCCATACAGGGGAAAACACAACGACGAGACAATAGGCGGGGGCTTTAGGAGTAGTGGTGGAGAAATGCAAGGCATGGTTTAAAAAAATCACGATGCGGGTAGAGGTTTTAAATTAAAACAATGAAGAAGTTACTCACCAGCAGGGGTTGTGGACTCGCAGCCGAATTCTTCGAACCACTCATTGTAGGACCTCTAGACATGCGACTTGACGCACCGGTTTACCGCCACGTCTAGAGGCTGCACGATGGGCGTGCAGCCGCCGGGGATGACAGTCCTGGATAGCTTGAAGAGTCGCATCAACTGGGACACTCCCTCCGTCATGTGTCCCTTGTACGAATCGAGGACCACCCGAGCCTTCTGACGGCCACCGCGCCGTGAGGGTATCGAGCGGAGAAACGGCACCAGGACGGTGGTGACCCAGTCCTTGACATGAGTCTCGTCCATCCACCATTTCTCCTGGGCCTTGATCACAATTCCTGCACAAGCGCAAGGTAGGAAATATTAGAGTTCGCCCTGGAAAGACGGTTACGAAAAATATGTGCGGTGGCGGCACAAAAAGCAGGCACGAAATCCTCACCGAACGGGACGCGGATCCGAGGTAGTGTCTTCCGCTTGAAGATGACATACGGCTTCAGTTTCTTGCCACTTGCTGTGATGGCCAGCATGACGGTCAGCCTCTCCTTCTCGTAGCCGGCCATGCGTACATGGACAGTTCTCGAGCCCCAGATTTCGAGTGTGGTCTCCTGCGGCATCTCCAAGAATAGTGGCGTCTGATCCGCGTTGATGATAAGATCGTCGGGGTAGTCATTGAGCATGCGGAGCTGCCGAACGAACTCCCAGAGCTTCTCGACCTTCGCGTCACAGTCTGCCAATGAAAATAATAATAATAAAAAAAAACAGACAAAGCAGAAGTACGTTCATCAAACTACGAAGCACAACGAGAGCTAGAGCAGATGACGAGGGCAGGGAGTATTCATGGCACGTCAAATTACGTACCTGCAGTCATGCGCTGGCCCACCTTCGTCTTCACGCGCTTCATCAGTCCCCAACGCGCGCAGAACCGGAAGGTCCACCGTGACGAGGCGCGCCAGTCAATGCCGGGGTGGTGCTTATGCATGTACTTCCGACTCCATTTCTGCAGCGTGCCGATTGAGACCGCCAGCCCTTGCGCGCGCTGGCCCAAGAACTTCTTGTACAGCTCACGCTCCATGGTGGGGTACGTTGCCTTCCTACCGGAGCCGATGAGGCGACGCCTGCAGCCAGCCGAAGCAGTGAGCCGTGTCTTGTTCTTCTTCCTGTTGCGAATCTGGCACGGCTGCACTCCAGCCATCCGAGCAAGGGAGCGGTTTGACAGCTCCGAGTCCGCCTCCAACTTCACCAACCAGTACAGCTTCACGGTTGCCGTCCGTGCGAGTCGCTTGCGATTCATCCTGCGAGCCCTGGGGGAGGGAGGTGCAGCATCACGGTTACGAAGAGGCATATTACGACGGCGTTGCACTTGTGGGAAACGAGGCACGATAACCCGAGGAAGTGGGCGAGAAGGTTCAGGCTCGCGGTCGTCAGCCTCAGCCTCCTCCCAAAACAGGTCGTCGTCATCCTGCCAATCGTTGTCCCACTCCAGGGGACGTGTGACCACCGGCGACGAGAGAGGTGGCGGAGAAGGGGGTCCGGGGGCGCAGGAGGAGCAGGAGGTGCAGGGGGGCGCTGGTGGCGCGGGTGGCACTGGAGGAGCGGGAGGAGCGGGAGATGCAGGCGGATATCTAGGAGCCGTAGGAACTGGTGGGAAAGGACGGAACAACGTCTGATTCCCGAAGGGTGGGCGATGAGCTCGAGCGGCCATGGGGGAAAATTTCGACGAGAAATAGCGAGCTAGGCGAGATTGGGCAATGCCCGAGCTTGTGTTAGAGAGCCCGGGCATTGCGAAGAGTTTGATCGAGGCTGAGAGGAGTGAGGAGCAAGAATGACGATGCGGCAAGAGAAGGTTGGAGAAGAAAACGTGGCCG
>BQMB01002371.1:0-171977 GCA_027943415.1 Closterium sp. NIES-67
CAACAAAAAATGGCACAAAACGGATACCGTTTGCGAACAAAAGAACAAAAGAAAATAATATGAACAAAAGAAAACAAAAGAACAAAAGAACGAAAGAACAAAATAAAAAAAGAGTGAAGAAGGAAAGAGCGTAGGAGAGCGAGAGATAGAGTGAGAGAGAGAGAGGGGGGTGGGGAGGAGGCAAAGAGTGAAAGTGAGAGAGAGAGAGAGAGAGAGAGAAAGATAGAGAGAGAGAGAGAGAGAGGGGGGGGGGGGGGGGGGGGGGGGAGGGGAAGAAGAATGGGAGGAAGAAGGAAAGAGCATACGAGAGTGAGAGAGAGTGAAAGAGAGAGAGAGAGAGAGAGAGAGAGAGAGAGAGAGAGAGAGAGAGAGAGAGAGAGAGAGAGAGAGAGAGAAAGAAGGGGGGGGGGGTGGGGGGAGGCAAAGAGCGAAAAAAGGAAGGATAGAGCGAAGATGGTTGAGGCTTGAAGATGCAATAGAAATGGGCAGTGATGAGGGACCGAAACAAAGAGTAATACCGAGGAACTAACGGCCCGACACGTGAGCCGTATATAAGCTTGCAGCAAAGGCGCCTACACTTGAATGAATCGGAAATCTTGCTAGCTGGTGGAATCAAACGAGGACAATCGACTGGATGAAAACTAAGTGCCTAGTACGGAGAGCAAAAAAGAAAAACTCGAAGTGAAAGCCAAAGAGAGAGGTGTAAAGGCAGCGAGGAGAAAGTGAAGGGCAAAGAGGGAAGAACAAAGACTAGAAACTAAGAACGAATTGCATGCGCAACTAGTGAGCCCTAAGTGCGCTCGAGCAGCAGTTGAACTAGAAACTGCCAACACGCTAGCATATGGTTGGCTAATGTACCATCTGCTAACAGCAACATTAAGTGCGTCAAGTTATTTTCGTGAGCAACTAGAGTTTAAGCAGGAAGTGCTAGCATCACCTATGCTAGGAGCAAGTTCGACATCGGCAAGTGAACTAGCTGAGAGAAGGAGAGAGAGAGAGAGAGAGAGAGAGAGAGAGAGAGAGAGAGAGAGAGAGAGAGAGAGAGAGAGAGAGAGAGAGAGAGAGAGAGAGAGAGAGAGAGAGAGAGAGAGAGGACAGAGGTGCACCTCACGGTAGTGACTCTTACCTGCAATCAGTGATATGCTCGCTCACTTGTCGCACGTGCCCTTGCTTCTCCATCCCGCTCTTCCTCCTCTCTCTTCTGCCTCCCATCATAGACGCCACACAATGCTCGCATGGCGCCACGCGCACGTGGCGCCATCGACTTAGCGCCAGCCTGCTACGCGCCAGCATAAAAGGCACCAGCGCAAAACGTGCCAGCACGCAAGGCGCCAGTGCCAAACGCGCCAGCGCGCAAGGCGCCAACGCGAAACGCGCCAGCGCGCAAGGCGCCAGCGCCCATAATGCCGCCAGCGCAAACTAGTTAGGAGCAAGAACGGCTTAGGAGCTAGAACGAGTTAGGAGCAATAACTAGTTACGAGCAATTACTAGTATGAGCAAGGACTAGGTACGAGAAGGACTAGGTACGAGGAAGGGACTAGGTAGGTACGATGATGGACTAGGTACGAGGAAGGACTACGTAGGTATGAGGAAGGACTAGGTAGGTACGAGGAAGGACTGAATAACGAGCAAGAACTAGGGACGAGAATAGAGGAAAAGTTGGGTACAGTACAAACGAGAATTGAGCAAGAACAAACCCTAGCAGGGGTATATTCGCTCTGCCCCAGAAAGCTAACAAATTACAGGTCAGCACCGTTTCTGACCTATCAAGGTAGGAGGATTAAAAATGTAACATAAAGTAACCCCGATACAAAATTACAAAACTACTTCGCATAGCACGTTGAAGCATTACTACAAATTTAAGTGGTCATATGACTTCTTTGCGTTACCTGTTTTTAATTATACCCATCTGTCAGATGACTTCTCTTCTAGAATTTTATGGGGTTTACTCACTCTCGTTTTCAATATATGCTTAAACAAATGTGGATACATACGCAACCCATCCGATGATTTCCGCCGAGCCTTGTTTGGAAATTATTTTATCTCAGCTCTGATGCATCTTGTCTGGATTGGGCTGCATTCGTTTGTAGAGTTCAATTGAGCAGCGAAAATAAAAACATAACCTAAATTTTTCGAATGTATATTTTGTTTTAGCTTGAGAGCTTTGAAAAGGCTAGTTAAAAATAGTCTATGAGTTACATAATACCTAGAAGTGTTGAAGTATACTCGATCTTGGCCACCCTAAACACGTGGTTCACTTCAACAGGAATGAGGTTAAGGAAATAAATTCAATGGTTCGTTGGTTGAACGTTTTTCGTTGATCCAACCAGATGAACTCTGTTGGCTGAGAATAGCCCTATGATCTTTTCAGAAGGCTAAGTCCTTGTAACAGAGTGCTTGATAACACATCGGAAGTCTTGAGTTGAACCCTTGTACTGGTGTGTGAGAACAAGTGATTGGTTATAGCAAAGGGATACAAGGTTTATACAATAATACAGGAGAATATGAAGAGTCTAATTGTTTATGCACTTCGCGGGGTACATTCCCTTTACGACTCGACAGGGGCGACTCGGGTAACCACCCGTGCTGTAATACCGGGACGGTTATTTTTCCTTGCTGTTGTGCTGACTTGACTCTTGTAATTCCAATTGTTGGGTTGCACGGTCAACGATCTGCGACCGTTGCCCTTTCCTAACCTCTGTGAGGGGTCGTCAACCTGCGTCAAACGTTCGTGGTACTGTAGCAGGGTTTGACTCGGTGATCCTCGTTGTTGTGGTCTTTGCGTATTCGTACACCCATGCGAGAATTTTGAAATGTCCTTTTATCATTTCCAACAAACTAAACGATTGATCAAGTTGTTATGAAAATCTTCACACTACATCCGAACATATGTATAATGTGCGATGTGTGAACAAGGCGTTGCAAGCCAACATTGGCTCTAACAAAAATCACTTGTTATGAGTGATAATTCATTCTATTACTTATGTAAGGAAATTCCCTTTTCCTTACTAGGCTCGACTACAGTGCTTACGCCCTCGACTCTCGAAAGTCCAGGCTTGGTAAACTTCTTCGGTCCCGAACCACTTTGCGAACCCAAACCTCAACGCGTGACGCTTCAATAACTTTTGCCAACCGAACCGCCACAACCTGTTCACGTGGTTCTCAGCTAGCCCTGTTCATGCCTATAAATGCCTAGGCCCTCATTTGTGTATCGACACTCTTGAATCACGGTTCCTTCATTACTCTATTTGTTATTACTCTAATTAATTCATAACAGCAGGTATGAGAGCCTTGTCCCTGCCCACTTAGTCTTCCGTAGAGTAGTCTGTTTATATCGGGAAAGGATCCGACAGAATAGAGGGTTGGCCAGCGATTGGTAGGTGAGCTTATTAAAGCTCCTCCGACTAGAAGCATGTGCACCCTCAGATCTGTTGCCTAACACGCCGGAAAACTCTACTCGTCGTAGTGTTAGGAACGTGTCTCAGGAGGAGTTTGACGAGTTGCAAGCTAGGGTGGCTACACTGACGACACTTCAGGCCTAGCTTCAACAACTCTCTAGGAAGCGAAGTGCATACGCTGAGTGACAAGAACTTGTCACTTCGCCTGGCGCGGGGTGGAAACGCGTCAGGGGCGGCCCATTACCCGGGACGAAGATGTTGCGAGCGAAGCGAGGTCGTCGGTGACATGCGAAGTGGTTGAAGAAATCCACAGCGAGTCGCAGATGGCCATTAAAATCAAACCACCCATGCCACCGCCGTTCAACCCGACCAACAAATCAACTACAGTGAGAGGTTGGTTGTTCGCCATGGAACTCTTCTTTACAGCAGCAAGTATTAATGAGAACGCTTCACATGTCAACTTGGTTGTACAGATACTGAGGGGACTGGCACTCGTCTGGTGGCTCATTCATATGGAAGATGGAGGAGCCCCGACAGGGAATCAATGGGCGGTAGATGGGGAGCAAGGTTCATCAACAGAACAGGCGGAACCCTGATCCTTCGAAGGCTGCAAAAGTCTGCAGAAGCGGCATATCAACAAATTATGTGGATGCAAGCACTGAAGAAAGGCCTATTGACAAAGAGCAAATTTGTCAACAAGGCGAGGTTTTGCGGAAATGCTCATCGATGAAGAGCAGTCCTGTCGAAGTGACTTTGTTGCTGATAGCGCAGCTTCTGCGAGAAACGCCTTTCTGCAAGTGGCGTCTACGACAAAAGCAGTTTTCTGTGGGAGTTACAGTATCTGTGCAGATTACGGAGTGGAGAAGACCCTTTTGGCGAGGGCCCATTCACAAGAACTCTCTTCTGTGAGAGCGCTGCTGAAAGAGTTCGGAACTGTTTTCTGTGGGAGTGCTCCTGCAGAAAGAGTTCGGAACACTCTCTTCTGTGGGAGCACTCCTAAAAGAGTTCAGAACTCACTTCTGTGGGAACGCTATTGAAAGAGTTCATGGAACTCTCTTCTGCGAATGGCTCCTCGATAGAAATTACTTTCTGCCGCTAAGGGGCCGTTCCGAAAGCGCGCAAATTTCCGCCCCTTCGGAAGTTTCGACATGAACCGATCTAGACCAAAATGGCTAATCTACTTGCGACATTGAGAAATCGAACACAGGTGACGCACATTTCATAATTGCGGAAATGAGCATAACAGCTGATAGTTTCATCACCTGAAACTGATTAAACAACTACTTTTAGGCTAGTGAAATAACCAACTAAGCATGTGTTGGGATTTTCACCTGCCATTGCTGACTTGGCTAAGTGCAGTTGGAAGTAGTTATGTCAATGTTCTAGTGGGAACGTTCTAGCAGTGTTCAATGAGGTAATATTAGCGGTTGCCTTGTGTACTATACTATGCATTATTATTGATTCTAGTAATTTTTATGTGAATGCAAGCTCTGTCAAGCTGTGCTGTTGAGCACACAATCTGGAGGCAGACTCCTCCTTGGAGAACTGCAGATCTAGAGTAGCTCTGTCTACGTCAGGCACTTCCGCAAAAGCTCCCGTTATAGCAGAAAACTCTGCATGGTGCGGTGAGCGTGGAATGATCACGCGAACAATAGGTGCTAGAACCAGTACGTTAAGGTCTCGCAGAAAGTCTAGCTTGTCGACATGGCAGATGACGATGCCGACGTCCGCGGGTGGTCGACGCTCTTGACGCACAAGAGGCTACCTTGATAGCTCGCTATGAAGATCTTCCTGAGAGGGAGCTCAACTTCTTATTCTTGGGGTTACGACCTCAATGGGAACTCATGAAGGCAATCTCAAGAGATGAGGAGGTGGATGGTTCGGCAGAAGACGGAGTGCGAGAGTCGCGCGGAGTTCTACAAAAAGGAGAATTGCTGGGCGCTGAAGGATCAAGCATGGGCGTAAGAAAGGACCGTGGGTAGAGGAAGCTGACGAGCTCGAAGAAGAGTGCTGCAGAAGGAGACCATTCTGTCGGTCATGATGGCGCAGTGTACGCTACTGCTAACTCTACCGTCTTCTTCCCGACAGCCTCGAAGGATGAAGGGATTGCTCCCGAGTTCAGCTACTTCAAGTTTTCTCCCGACAAGATCGTGGTGCCAAGGCTCATCGAGGGATGACACGAATAGGCATCGTGGGTCGAGTCAATCGAGCCTCAATTGGAGATTGCGCAGCTGAAACGGTTTGTCGACAGGTCGACGCAAGACCCTGAACTGTCAGATACATCGCGGTATCTGCAATGCCAATCTGCACAACTGTTAACATTCATGGTGATTTTACGCTGCTGCTCGTCCTCTATGAAGATGGCGTTGACGGGTTGTCGTTTGCAGGTGGATGCAGGATTTTAGGCCTGATGGTTTATCATGAATACATATAAGGCTACAGACAATCTCTAGATCGCGCAACTTGAGCAGAAATTGGCGAGTCTGGAGATGGCAGAGCACAAAACGGCTACAGCTTACTGCACTCGTGCGCAGCAGCTGCTTGCAAATCTGCGGATGATTGGAGTACGATACTCTACGGCTTCCTCCGTGACGCATGTCATCAAGGGTTTGCCAGCACAGTACATCTATCTATGCCGCATGTTCAAATTTCAGGAGGTGCGGAAAACTTTCGACGATAAGGGCGTCATCTACAGCACTACCCGAGAGCAGCATTTGAAGGATTTGGCAGCAGCTTTCTCCCTCCTGCAGCAAAATCTACTCATCACCAAATGCTCAAAGTGTGAGTTCTTAAAACATGAACTGGAGTTTTTGGGCCACGTAATCTCCATCGATGGTGTTAAAATTCAGCCCCTCCAGCGACGTAGTCACCAAAGGCTCAAAATTTTCATAACTACACCTCCGGTTCTTCGGATTGCGGATCCTCACCGTCCATTCGAGCTCATCACTGATGCTAGCGATCTTACCGTTGGCGCATTACTGTTACAACCCGTCGTCTACGAGTCACAGAAGTTGAACCCGGCCGAGCGAGATTATCCTGTCCATGACAAGGAGTTACTCACCATTGTTCACACATTCTATGTTTGGCACTGCTACCTGACTGCGCTAGCGTGATAGTTCGAACAGACCATAAGTCGCTACAGTTCATCCGCACCCAATCAACACTGAATCCCCGTTAGATTTTCTGGCTCGAATACCTCGAGTCAAACAACCATTATAGAGTCACCTACAAACGAGGGGTTAGCAACATCGCTGACGCACTGACCCACCCCTTGGTCCACACCGCCGCTGTCCTAATTACCCAAACTAATCCGCTACTAACTAGCCTATTCACCCACGGATACAATACTGACCCATTCTTCACCACAAACGGACATCCCAACTGCCAGCAAGGCAAGTGGCCTATTATCTAAAATCCGGTACCAATCGGATTTGGGTTCCCGCCTATCGTACCCTAAGGGAATAACTAATACAGGAGGCAGATGACTCGAATTTATGGGGTCAAACAAAACCGCCAAATTACTCAGCCGTCATTATTATTGGCCAGACCTACCAACGTATGTGCAGCGGTATTTCACCTCGTGTGCCACGTGTTAACGTATGAAGTCCTCCCGACTTCGACCTGCTGGATTGTTGCAGCCACTCCAGCCACCCAGCCGATCCTGGCAACAAGTGACGATGGATTTCATCACTGGCCTGCCAGCTTGTCTAGTCCTTGACCGGATGACCAAAATGGCCCATTTCGCCGCCTGCAAAATGACAATTACAACCAAGCAGACAGCAAAACTGTTCCTTACGAACATCACGCGGTTACACGACGTTCCCTTAGCAATCATCAGTGATCGCGATACACGCTTCACGCCCGAATTTTGGACAAAAATCTGGCTGCAGTACAACACACGTCTGCATCTGTCCACGACCTACCAATCGCAATCGGACGGCCAGACTTAACGAACCAATCTGACAATGGAACAGTTGATTCACAAGACATGCACAGACATGGCTCAATGGGAGGATGCCCTTGCTTTGATCGAGTTTGCGTACAAGAACGCCCCCTCAGCCACAACCATTAAGTCGCCATTCTTCCTAAATTACAGGATATATCCGGCAACCCCTCTATCGCCACTGATAGAAAAACCGGCAACCAAATCTCAGCAATTCGTCCAAAGTATCCGACAGTCTCAGCAAAAAGCCGCCAATGCCATCCTAAAAGCCAACCGGACAGATAAGCACCAAGCTGATCGATGACGCCGAGAATCAACACTTGCCCCTGGGCAATTGGTCTTACTCCACACCCGAAATTTGGGGATTCCGCTCCCAAATGAATTTAGACCAAGATTTTGCGGACCACTCCGCAATATTCGTACGGTGGCACCGGTCACCGCCCAGTTGCAACTACTTTCTGACTGGCGAATTCATGATTCATTCCACATCAGACTTCTGCCACCGTTTGTCCCGATTGCCACTAATCTCGACCGTCAACATATCAATCCTACGGTTAACCCAGTACCCGAGCCAATGAGCGAGCTTTTAGAATAACGCATTAAATTGAAACAAATGATACAAGGGAACTATATGGTTGGGTGTTGTACTCTCTAAGAGCACAAACCCTTCTAGCCAATAACTGCTACATATACAATATATGTATACATTGACACACCCCCTAGGCTAGACAAGGGGTAGTGCCTAGCAAGAGACACGCAGCTCAGGGCGGCACTACTAGTCCAACCTCTGAGGCAAGGGTCTGAAGACCAATCAGCAAGAGTACAAACTAAACAAGAGTAACCCTGGTCGGCACTACTAGTCCAGCCACTCGGCCAGGCAAGATAATATAAGGACTAGCACACAATCAGGGTCCTAGCAAGTGAGGAGCTACTGGAACTAGACCAATTTGTACACAGTGCGGCTGATGGTCTTTAGGCGCAAGCACCTTAGTAAAGATATTAGCTGTGTTGGCACCGCAGCCCATGTGTACTACGCGGGCATGGCGGCACTACTGTAGCTTGCGTAGGAGGGCGTACTGCAGTTGGATATGCTTCGCTCTACACTCTATTCAAGGCCACTGGCACAGGAGGATCATGGCCATGTTGTCAGCGTACAGGAGTGGTGCAGAGCTAGGCCGCTCGACTAAGTCTATGAGCAAGAATGTCAGCCAGCGGAGCTCCTATGCCGCCATGGCACCAGCTTAGATCTCCACCTTACAGCAGGACTGTGCATCAGACAACGAGCGGGTGGACCTCCACAAGATGGCACCTGCACCAAGGCTAAAGCAGTAGCCCTGGGAGGACCTGAGATCTCTGCGTCGTCCGCCCACGAAGCGTCGGTGTGCCCTGTGAGAACCACTGGCCTGCGTTTTCGAAGCACTAGCCCCGTGCCCGATGTACTTCCTAGGTAATGCAAAACCCTCTTAGCAGCCGACCAGCACTCGATTCGGGGTCCGCCTATCGCCACAAAGCGTGCTAGGATACTATGAGGGTATGCGAGATCTGAACGAGTGCAAGTCATCAGGTACATAAGGCAGCCCACAAGCTCCGCGTACGGACCACTAGGCTTTACCGACTCGTCAGGGACTAGAGCCGAGAGCCTGTGGTCTATTGCCAGGGCTGTAGGCTGTGCGTAGGAGAACTGAAGGCCGAACCTCTGAAGGACCTGGTGCACCAAGTGTGACTGTGTAAGAGTGATGGTTTGCGCTGCTCTGTCCCTGGAGATTTGCAGCCCAAGGTTGTCACAGGATCGAATGTGTCGAGGAAAGGTTGCACTATCGATCAGTACAAGGCGCTTTTATACTTCCAGAGTACATCAGGTAACCAGGTTTATCTTATCCTAAGGAAATAGACCCTTCAAGAAGATAGAATCACCCTGCGTATAGCCACGCGAGGCTATTGGCTTTAAGGGATTACAGCAGGATTACGCTAGATAGAGCGCCCAGTACATCCCAAGCCTGGTCGGTGATATAACTATAATAGCAGGATAAACCAAAGGTTAATGGAAAAGGGAGAATAGGAAACCAAATGAGATGGGACAAAAAGAGAAATGAAAGAGGAAAGAAAAGGGACAAGTGGTGTAACGGGGTCGTACTCTCACACTTCCCCCCCTCAAAGCTGGGTGGTAGAAGTAACACCCTGCTTGACAAGGTAGTCGTGCAGAGGATGACGGGCGTTACCCATGTCGGACTCAGGTACCCAGCTGTCCTCAGAAGGATAATAACCCTTCCAACGGATGAGAAGCTCCACGGTGCCATTCCGACGACGGCGGTGTGCAAGCACGGACTCGACCTCGTACTCGGGTTCATTCTGGACGAGGACGGGTGGTGGCGGCGGCGGTTGGCGTCCAACGAAGATCGTGTTCGGATCCCGATAGGGCTTCAGAAGTTGGACATGGAAGGCGTTGTGAATCTTCCAGGTAGCTGGCAGACGTAAGCGGAAGGTAACAGGAGTGACCTGTGCTTCAATGAGAAAAGGCCCGCAGAAGCGAGGTCGCAGTTTAGATGGGAGATGGCTGATTTCCAGGTTGCGGGTGTCAAGAGGCACCTGGTCTCCCACCGTGATGGTGTGATCGCTGCGATGGCGATCGGCTTGGCGCTTCTGTTGCTGTTGAATGTCGAGTAGGCGCTTGTGGGCCCGATCCCAAAGCTGATGCATGGTTGTGATGAAATCATGTGCTGGTTGGACTGTAGCTGGTGCTGTCGGTTTTTGTGATGTGAGTGGGTGGCGTCCGTAGCAGAGGAAGAACGGCGTCTGTCCAGTAGCGGCATGTGTGGCGTTGTTGTAAGCAAACTCTAGAACGGGCAGGTGCAAGTCCCATTTGGAGATCTCGTCCTTGCAGGCTGCTAGGAGGAGTTGCTCAACAATTTGGTTGAGGCGCTCGGTCTGTCCGTCTGTCTGCAGATGGTAAGCAGATGACATGGCGAGTTTTGTCCCGAGGAGAGACATAAGTTCCTTCCAGAACTTGCTGGTGAACTTGGGGTCTCGGTCGGAGATGAGTGTAGTTGGAATGCCATGCTGTGAGATGATGTATCCAACGAAGAGTTGTGCTGTTTCTTCGGTGCGTGCTGTCGTGTGTGTCGGAATGAAGTGTCCCATTTTGGAGAACTTGTCAATGACGACAAGGATGGCATCATGACCACTGGAGGTAGGTGGTAACCCGGTAATGAAGTCCAGGCTAACCACTTGCCATGGTTGTTCTGGGACAGGAAGAGGCTGCAGTAGTCCCGCCTTTTTCTGCTTGCTGCTCTTCATCCTCTGACATGTATCACACGAGGTGATGAATTTCTGGACATCTTCTGCTAAGTGGGGCCAGCAGTAGTGCTTTGCGATACCGGTCAGCGTCTTGTTGCTACCGAAGTGTCCGGCGTAGAGGACGTCGTGGTATTCTTCGAGTAGTAACTGGCGCAAAGGAGGGTAATTGGGTACCCAGATTTTCGTTGATCCTTTCCGGTACGCGATGTCACTGTTCCACTATAGCAGATGTCGCTTTTCTGTCAAGGGAATTTCGGGGTCGATGGCGTACCCGTGTGTGAAGAGTCCCTTGAGTAGTGGATTCATCCCTTCGACCTGAATAGCGGCAACGTGTGCAGGCCGGCTGAGAGCGTCTACTTTATTCTTGTGACCGGGCTTGTACACGATGTCGTAGTGGAAGTGTGTCTCGAGGAAGTCGATCCACCGGACCTGCCGCCTGGAAAGGTTGGGTTGTGTCTTCAAGTATTTCAGGCTGCAGTGGTCAGTGTAGACGGTTGTTCTTCGTCCTTCGAGATAGCATCTCCACGCTTTGAAGGCGATGATGATAGCCAGGGCCTCTTTGTCGTGTATCGGGTAGTTTAGTTCTGCCCCGTGCAGTTTCTTAGGTAAGCGATTGGTTGCAGTCCATTCCCTTGATCTTGCATCACGACTGCTCCCGCTGCTTGATCACTGGCGTCAGCTTCGATGACGTAGTCGCGTTCGGGATCTGGCAAAATGAGTACCGATGCGGACGTAAGTGCTTGCTTCAGCTGCTCCACGGATTCCTGGTGCTTCGGCTCCCATTTGTAGGGCGTGTTCTTCTTCAGCAGATTCGTGAGTGGTGCTGCGATTTTCGCATACTGTGGCACGAACCTGTTGTAGTAATTAGCGAAGCCTAGGAACTGCTGCAACTCCTTCACGTTCTCGGGTGTCTTCCACGTACGTACGGCTTCGATTTTCTTAGGGTCGACGTGAACTCCTTGAGCGCTCACCATGTGTCCTAGGAACTGGACCTTCTCAAGGGCAAATTCGCTCTTGGACAGTTTGACGTAGAATCGTTCTCGTCGAAGAATTTTGAAGACGCGTCGCAGGTGTTCGACGTGCTGCTTCATGTCGCGCGAGTAGATGAGTATGTCGTCCAGGTATACCACCACGCACTCGTCCAAAAGTGGTCGTAGAATGTGGCTCATTTCGGCTTGGAACGTTGCCGGTGCGTTGGTGAGTCCGAATGGCATTACCAAATGCTCGTACGATCCATACCAAGTTCGGAAAGGAGTTTTGTGGATAGAGTTGTCCGCCATGCGCATCTTCCAGTATCCGGACCGCAGATCCAGTTTGGAAAATACCGTAGCTCCCCGAAGCTGGTCAAGCAGGTCATCGATTCGCGGTATTGGATATTTATTCTTGATGGTCTGCTTGTTAAGAGCTCGGTAGTCGATGCAAATGCGCAGGCTTCCGTCCGGTTTCGGTGTGAAGAGTACTGGGGCACCGTACGGTGAAGTGGATGGTCGGATGAGTTCTTTGGCTAGGAGATACTCGATTTGTTTTTTCATATCGGTCAGCTCCGTAGGGCTGAGCCGATATGGTGCTCGGAAGGTCGGCTTCGAACCCGGTTCCTCCACGATCTCGTGTTGATGTGTTCGGTATGGCGGTAGTTCATTCGGAAGATCGTCCGGAAGAATATCTTGGAACTCGTTCAATAATTCCTTGATCTTTCCTCGAGGTTCCGAGGTTCTCTCCCTGTCGTTCTCCGCCTCTGTTGCTATTGCTAGGAACCCTGTGTCGGTTCGCTTCATGTCCTTCTCGAATCGTGCGAGTGTCTCCACTGGGATATCTCCTGTATCGTCCCAGTTGGGTAGCTGTACTCTCCGTCCATTGTTGTAGATGCTTGCGGTGCGGTTCACCCAGTTGATCTCGGGGTTGAATTTTTTTAGGAAGTCTCGCCCGAAGATCAAGTCAAGCCCTTTGATGTTGGTGATGGGGAATGCAGGTCTCCAGCGCAGTGGTCCAATTTGTAGGTGTAGCACTGCTTCGCCGTATACTGGTAACTTGCTGCCATCCACCGTCGTTGCAGAGACTCCTGAAGGCTTGTACTCTTCCCGAAGTCGGTCGATTACTCCCTTGTTGCAGACGGTGTGTGATGCTCCGCTGTCCACGAGTGCTTGGAGGCGTCGTCCTTTGCAGATGACCTCGAGCACGAGGGGCAGTCGTTGCTCGGAGTACCCAAAAATAGTTTCATTGATTGGGTCATAGGGTACATCCCAATATTCCGTACACACCTTTGTGTTGCTATCTACTCCTGAGCTGGCCGAGGCTGCTTGGAGAACGGCTCTTCTCCATGGCCCGGAGTTTCCCTGACGACTGTGCGCGTTACTGATGCCGAAGAACTGGATGCATCCGGAGGAGGTTTTTGGGGTTTGTGCAGCTTCTTATAGACCCCCAGCTTCCTCTTGAGCTGCTTCAGCTCCACCAACGTCTTCCCTGGGGAACGGGTAGTCGTTGTGGGCTGGTGTCGGGAGAGGACGTTGACTCCGTGGAAAGGTCGGCTTCTTTCTACACTCCTTAATTTTTTCCCCAAGTTGTCCGGTACCGGTATAATCTCCACAGTTGTCTGCTTCTTTTGGAGTCTCTCCCGAAATTTCTACAAGGCTCTGGCTCCTCGAAAATCATAAGTTTTCATTAAAGCATCTTTGTAAGATAACTTTAACGAATTCTTATAATTTCTTGGGTCTTCAAGGAGTTTCCCTGTCTCGGCAGAGTCTTTTTTCGCGGAGTCGTATTTTTCCTCGGCCATTTTCCCTCGCGAAGACTGGTCGTGGGGTGGAGATTTTCCCCCATCATTTCCTCCTTCTCGCGTCGAATCAGCTTCGTCGAAGTTGATTCTCCCGGAATCCCACGGCCGCTTTCGGATCTTTTTATTTTTGCCAGCTAGATCCACAATTACTGGCGACTCCCGTTTTTTGGCTTCTGATTGGGTGAAGGAATTCCGCCACTGTTGCGTGCCCGATACTCTGCGCGTGCGGCTTACATTTTGCTGCAGTCGAAGATTCGATGACCCGGCACCCCGCAAAAATCACACGTGTAATTGGTGTTTTTCGGACGTGGCCGCCCTTCGAATCTGTCGACTTCCATCGGGTCGGCGAACGTGGGGTGAGCCGAGCGGATGCCCTGTCGCGTACTGCCGACGTGCGTCCGTCGTGTTCCGGCGTTGACCATGTCGAAGCGCTCCGCTGCCGAAACGACGTCACTGTAGCTCGCGTAGTTTGACGCTGCGACTTGTCGTTTGACTTCGGTCTTCAGCCCGGCGAGGTACGATTGTACTTTTTCCCCTTCGGTCAGGTCGGGAATGCGGTTATAAAATTCTTCCATCTGCTGCGTGTACTGCGCTACACTCCCGAACTGTCGATGGCGATGATTTTTTTCCCGGGCAAGGAAACCCGAATTTATCGGCTCGAATCGTTTGAGCAGGTCGGTGCGGAATTGCTGCCACGTCGCTTCACCGTGGATGAAGGTGCTGTTGCCGCCAATCCACTCGAGTGCCGGCCCACGCAACAGTGTCGCCGCGAGTCGTACACGTTGACCGTCCCAGACTGGCGAGCTCCATCCGACGGCTGCGAAGTAGATCTCCATCCCGGCGATCCATCTGCGGGCGTCGGAGTTTCGATCGCTCGGATCGAACGGCTCAGGTGGGCGCGGTTTCGGAGCCTCGAGAAACTGCTGCGACTGCTGCGTCGTCGACGTTGTCGTCTCGTGCTGCGCTCCGGCGAGTCGAGTTACTCGCTCGAACTCATTTCGCCACGCTTCGCGATCCGCTCGCATTTCCTCCTGAAGGGCTGCGATGCGCGCGAAGAGCTGCTGGGTAACCTCGGTGTTGTCGAAGGTTGCCATCCTGTTCAAAACACGCACGGAGGGGGTAATTCGAAAAATCGCGGAGCTGGTGCTTACCAGAATCGGCGTCGAATTGGTCGCCCCCGGCGGTTTTTTTAGGCAGGTTTTCCCGCTGCTGCTGCTTTGTTGAGCGCGGCCGAGTGAGAAAAGCTCTGATTACCAAGTGTCACAGGATCGAATGTGTCGAGGAAAGGTTGCACTATCGATCAGTACAAGGTGCTTTTATACTTCCATAGTACATCAGGTAACCAGGTTTATCTTATCCTAAGGAAATCGACCCTTATAGAAGATAGAATCACCCTGCGTATAGCCACGCGAGGCTATTGGCTTTAAGGGATTACAGCAGGATTACGCTAGATAGCGCGCCCAGTACATCCCAAGCCTGGTCGGTGATATAACTATAATAGCAGGATAAACCAAAGGTTAATGGAAAAGGGAGAATAGGAAACCAAATGAGATGGGACAAAAAGAGAAATGAAAAGAGGAAAGAAAAGGGACAAGTGGTGTAACGGGGTCGTACTCTCACAAAGGTAGCGTCGCATCTCTCCTAGGCCAGTGCAGGTGTGTCTCCTCAGCAGCTCGGCCTTCACCGAGGCCAGTACGTCTCTATCTACAGTAGCAAAGACCAAATCGTCTTTGTGGACTAGGATGTAGAACGGAGTCGGGCCTGAGCGAACCAAGAGCAAAGGATCAACAGAGGACGGAAAAAACAAAAGGTCTGCTAAAGTGGCACGCAGCGTATCGTACCATTTTTGGGGCACCTACCGTAGACCGTAAACCAGGCGCTGAAGGAACCACTTGGTCCCAAGAGGGAAAGTGCCAGAGAAGCCTAGCGGTCGGCGCAGGTAGATCTGCTCATGCAGACTGCCCTAGAGAAACGCAGTTGAGAAGTTGAGGGAGTACAGCTCGTAGTTGTGATGTGCTGCTATGTGAAGCAGCGCCTGAAGAGTATTCATCTTCGAGGTCGGGGCGAAGGCCTAAAAGAAGTCAACACCCTCGCGCTGACTAAAGCCTCTAGCAATGTAGCACGCCCTGAACACCAGCGGCTCTCCAGGAGGGCGGTTCACCTTGAAGATCCACCGGCCATCTAGTATGTTCGCCCCAGGTTGGCGAACTGCGTCGACATAGGTGGTGGTGGATCTCCAAGATGCCATCTCTGTGTCCATGGCAGCTATCCACTGAGAGGCACAGGGTGCCGAAGTCGCCTCAGTGTGGGTGCGAGGGGTCGAGATGTCAAGAGCGTCTGGGTCACCCTCAAGGGCTATCAGCATAGAGCAGAGATGAGGAGCAGCCTTGGACACGAAAGCTAGCTCGTACTGCCTGTCCTCTAGGAAGTCACTGCCAAGGGCAGATGCACCCCCCGCGGACTGAGAATGGGCAGGGTCAGAGACCAGAGTAGTGGTGTAGTTAAGGCGGCGGGTAGAGGCAAAGTCAGCAATGGCAGCGATAAGAGCATCGAGAATGGAGACGGTAATAGACAGGTCGGTAACAAGAGAGGCGAGGACTCGGGGAACAAGAGGGCGAGCAGCACGAAGGAAGTGAGAGAAAGGAGGCGAGGAGACTGCGAGGGACGTTTGAGGTGGCGACGGAAGAAGAAGAGGAAGGGGAGTACAAGACGCGTGATAACGGAGAGCCATAGGGTGAACATTCGGAGTGGGAGAGACGGGACGAGCACGCGAGGGGTGGTGAGACTACAAGTGAGAGGGGGATGAAGGGTCAGTAGACAACGGAGGAGACACAGGAGGAGAACGAGGGGAGAAACGAGCTGGGGATGAGTCCAGCAAAAGAAACACAGCACCGTAGACAGGAGGAGGAGGCGCCGCTGGGGAAGGTGCTGACGATCGATCGGGGGGGGGGAGACCAAGAAGGCGAAGGGCGGAAACTGGCGGCGATTGCTGCTGCTGCTGCTGCTCCGGCTGCTACTGCTGTTCCGCGCCCACACTAGGGCCTGCAACCACACCACGGCAACCGCCGGGACTCTCCACGACAGCATCCCCAGGACTAGCACCCCTAGGACTAACACCCCCAAAACTAGAACCCTCTCAAGCACCCGTGCCACCCCCAAGACCGCCGAAACTAGCCATGACAGTACCCCCAGGACTAACGCCCCCAGGTCCAATACCCCCAGAACCAGCACTTCAAGGACCAGCAGCCTCCCCAGCGCCCACACTCGCAGCACCCCCAGAGCTCGCGGACCACTGCAGCTGCGGCGGCAACGACTGCAGCTGCGGCGGCGGATGAGACACCGGGACCGAGGGTGCAGGCGCTGCAGAACAAGGCAGCGAACCCTAAGCCACAGGGCCCCCAGAGTCATCAGACTCCTCCGCCGAGGCATCCGAGGGAAGGGGAGTGACGTGAGACACACCAGACAGAGCAGGATGGGGAACAGGGGCTACCGGGGGAGTGGGGACAAGGAACATGGGTGTGGTGAATGGGAGACCTTGGTAGGGGAAGCGGGTGTAGAAGGGGACAGACTCGTCAAAGGTGACGTCACGCGAGTGAAAGAAACTGTGAGATGACGAATGGTAGAAGTGCCAGTTAGACGCGTCCAGGGGGAAGCCAAGAACATCACAAGGGACGATGCGGGTAGTGAGCTTGTCCGCGCGAGAGTCGCGGACGTAAGTTAGGCAGCCCCTGACATGAAACGCAGACGCGTCACCAGGGGACCCGGTCTTGAGGAGGGTTGGCGAAACCTACAGCCGCTGGGATTGTGGCCACATGTTAAGCTGGTGAGCGGCGTAGCGCACTGTGAACGGCCACATAAAATGGGGTGCACCGGCATGGATCAAGGAAGTACGAGCCACCTCCATGACCAAGCTGAAGCGTCGCTCAGCGACCCCATTTTGCTGTGGGGATTCTGGCAGTGTGTACGATAGAACTGGCCAAGCCGACCGGAGGCGAACTCACCGCCACGTTCGGAGTGGAGAGAAGCGCGGGCAGGGCGCGGTGGACGCATGCAACTACAAGCCACATGATAAGAACGTCGAACACGTTGGCCTTCCACTCTAGGGGAAACACCGTGTTGTACCGCGTGTAGCATTCTAAAAATACTAGAAAGTAGCGCTCGCGATGCGGCCCAGGGACGGGGGCTGGGCCCCAGACGTCCAAGCGCATGGTCTGGAGTGGCGTTGTAGAGGGGGGAAATGAGGACGAGTGAGGAGCATGGCGCAGCCGGGCCTCAACGCAGTGACAGAGGGAGACCTAAGACAAGACTGTGCTGGGACATGTAACGCAGACATGGGAGGGTGGGGTGACCTAGGCGGTGGTGCCACAGAAGTGATGGATGAGTGAGTGACCGACACGAGCAAGCCGCAACGACTTGGGTAGATGCAGCCACCTTGGGGGACGCCCCCACCAAGGGGAACGCGGTGTCCCGCGTGAACACGCCAGAGATCGGGTCCCGGGGGAACGTGGTGAGGGGGGCACCAGTGGCGGCCTCAGTACAGACTGCATACCACTCAGATCCAAGGAACGCCGAGATCTTGAAGGCAGGTGACACCAACTCGGTTCCTAGAGAACGAGGGGATATGCAGACCCGTAAGCGAGCCCGAGGGAAATGTGGTGGAGCTGCGTGCAACTACCGGACATGAGGAAGGGTCAGCAAGAGCGACAATGGCAGGGGTAGCAAGCGGTGTGAGCGCGGTGTGGTCGCAAAAGAAGCAGGCAGACGCACAAGAGTCCAGCTTGAAGGAGACCGCAACGGTAGCGTCATTCGGCGGGGGCACTAGCGTAGGGCCTAGGCTAAACAAGGCAGTAGATCCTACGCCTGACACAGCAGGGGGGCCTAGACTACATACAGCGGGTACATCTACGCTAAGCATAATAGGGTAATAAGGTCCAGCCACACTAGAGTCATCAGCATACATGGCATACAAAGCAAAGCAAATCAGATCCATATCCATCTCGAAGACAGGCACACTGCAACGTACCAAGCTGGGCCAGTTCGGGAGGTCCAGCCCAAGGCTGAAGCAGAAACAAAAGAAGTCCTCGAGGCGACGGTAGCAGTGAGCGGCGATGTGACCAGTACGGCTACACACTGTGCCACGAAAGGGACGAGTCCGAAGCTGGTACTGGCAACTTAAAGGGCTGTAGCTGGTACCGTACGTCGAGCCGCGCGAGCCGCCACCAAAGCCGCCAAGCCACCACGGCGGCGGGGTCCCCAAGGGTGCTGCTGCTGCTGCTGCTGCTGTTGCTGTCCCTGCTGCTATGCCAGGGCATTAGCACCGGCCCCCTCGTCTGTACCTTCGGCACTCACACCACCTCCACCACCTCAACCACCCCCACCACTCCCGCCACCCCTCCCTCCGCCACGCCCCCCTTTGGGGCGGCGGCCCTTACCGTGACGAGGCTGGGCTGAGGCCCCTGCGGCAAACTCAGCGATAGGGGCTGTCTCAACGACAGTAGCAGAAACGTCAGAGGATGTGCACTAGGAAGGAGAACAGCCCTGAAAGATAGGGACCACTGCAGTACTGCTAGACTGTGCGATAGTGCACTGGCGGGTCTCTATCGCAGACAGGGTGGTGACGAACTCGATAAGAGTGAGGTAAACGGGTTGGAGACTAAGGAAGGCGTCGCGGACAGTGGTGAGGCAGTCAGGGAGGCTCGTGGGCTAGATGTAGTACATAAAGCTGGGCCTCAGTGCTAGCAGCGCAGTAGCTAGTCTCAAGTGCGCGCAGATGAGTGACAAGATCAACAACAGTGGGGAAGGACGCAAGATCAGGGAAGAGCAGGGGAAGAAGGAGGTGGCCAGCAGAGGCGGAGGAGGGAGTGCAATAGCGCGTAATTACGGCATCTAGGTACTCCTTCGCAATCTCTACAGCCTGAAAGTGGGGACGCTCAAAAAGGGGGAGGGCGTAACTGATAGCAAGCTGAGCGACGGCGTCGCACGAATCCCACAGAGAGTGGGCAAGCTCTGCAGCTGCAAAAGCCTCATGCTCAACAGGTGTGGGGGCGTCAGGGAGGGCAGCAAGCGGGTCGGTGTAGGGGAGCTCACCGTTGACGTGGACGGCCAGGGACTGGCCATCCTGGCGCTGACCCTTCAGCTGGCGGCGGAGGTCGTCGAGCCGCGCCTCAAAGTCGACCGCCCAACCCTCCGCATCCACGCGGAGCATAGCATCCGTCATCATTACAGCTGTAGCGGCTGACGATCGCTAGAGGAGGAGGAGTAGGGGGTAGGCAGATGCTATGGAGAGTGGTGGAGAGTGGTGAAGAGTGGTGGAGAGCAGTGGAGACGAGTGGAGAGCGGTGGAGAGCGGTGGAAAGTGGTGTAGAGCGGTGGAGTGCAGTGGAGTTGCGGTAGAGGAGAAAGCCGGTGGAAGCGCCGGCGCAGAGTGGAACCAGGGCCGGCAATCAACAGGGGCAGCGCGGCAGCCGGTGCCGGCAACGAACCGGGCAGCGCGGCGAGCCGGGGCTGGCGGTGGGCCGACGGTGAGCAGGGGGCCAGCGCGAGCTGGGCGGGGGTCGGCGAGCAGGGGCCAGCGCGAGCTGGGGCTGGCAAGCAGGGGCAGGCGAGCTGGGGCCGGCGAGCAGGGGCCAACGAGCTAGGGGGCGGCGGAAGCTGGGGTCGGCAGGAGCTGGGGCCGGCGGGAGTTGGGACCAGTGGAAGCTAGAGCCGACAAGAGTTGGGTCCGACGCGAGCTGGGGCCAGAGGGAGCTGGGGCCGGCGGGAGCTGGAGCCGGCGGGAGCTAGGGCCGGCAGGAGCTGGGGTCGGCGCGAGCTGGGGCCGGCGAGAGCTGGGGCAGGCGCAAGTTGGGGCCGGAGCGAGCTGGGGTCAGCGAGCAGGGGCCGGCGAGCTGGGGCCGGCGAGCAGGGGCCAGCGAGGTAGGGCCGGCGTGAGCTGGGGCCGATGAGTAGGGGCCGGCGAGCAGTGGCCGTCGAGCAGGGGCCGGCGAGCAGGGGCCGGCGAGCTGGGGCCGGCAAGCTAGGGCCGGCAAGTGAGGGCCGGCGAGCAGGGGCCGACGAGGCGGGGCTGGCGAGTAGGGTCCGGCGAGCAGGGGCCGACGAGCTAGGGCCGTCGAATCCGGGCCGGCGAGCTAGGGCCGGCGAGTCAGGGCCGGCGAGCTGAGGTCGGCGAGAGGGGGGAGAGGGGGGGGGGGGGGGGGGGGTTGGGTGGAGGGGGGGTACGGGCGAGCTAGAGGCCAGCGGCATGCTAGGGGCCAGTGGCTGGCTAGGAGCCGCGCGGCGCACGAGGGGTCACGCGGCTCACGAAAAGCCAGCAGGCGGGCTAGGGCGGCGTGACGGGACTAGGGCAAGCTAGTGTGGAAGCGCGGGTGGGTAGACCTAACCTAGCTTATACCATCTCAGAATAACGCATTGAATTGAAACTAGGGATACTAGGGAACTATATGGTTGGGTGTTGTACTCTCTAAGAGCACGAGCCCTTCTAGCCTGTAACTGCTACATATACAATACATGTATAAGTTGACACGAGCCGGCCAAGATTCTCGCTCACCGCGTACGTGGTCGTCGAGATACCGCAGCTGTTGATTTCCTCGTACGTTGGGTTGATCGCACAAGTGACGACGATCTCTAGGTCCTCGCAGCTACGCTCAGCAATCACATAGTTGTTCGGGAATATTTACACCGACAACGTGTCCCGGATGTGGGTAGTCTCGTCCTGAAAGGTGCGGTGGGTTAAGGAAATTCCCTTTTCCTTATTGGGCTTGACTACAGCGCGTACGCCATCCACTCTCAGAAGTCCAGGTTTGGCCAACTTCTTTAGTCCCTAACCACTTTGCAAACCCAAACCTCAACGCGTGGCGCTTCAGTAGCTTTCGCCAACTGAACCGCCCCAAGCTATTCGCATGGTTCTCGGCTATCCCTGTTCGTGCCTATAAATGCCTCGGCGCTCATTTGTATCGACACTCTTGAATCACGGTTCCTTTATTACACTACCTGTTATTACTCTGATTAATTCATAACAACTTTGTAAGGAATTACGATTCCTTACTTGAGCTCGCTTTAGTGAGTACACGCGAACCCTTTGGGTCCACGGGCCCAGCCCTCGGTTCTCGCGCCAAACCAGCCCCCGCCGACCTATTCGGCCCCCAACCCATCCCGAGTCGCCCCGAACCCATTTCGCCCCCGTCGCCCTCGGGACTCTCGACCCTTGACTGTTCCAAATCTCATTATTCAACCCTGGTCAATCGCCCTATAAAAGCCCTTGGCCTCATTTCTATCGTCATTCTGAAATCACGTTCCCCTTACTGAGTA
Organism: Closterium sp. NIES-67; assembly: GCA_027943415.1. Taxonomy (NCBI): domain Eukaryota; kingdom Viridiplantae; phylum Streptophyta; class Zygnematophyceae; order Desmidiales; family Closteriaceae; genus Closterium; species Closterium sp. NIES-67. Next base: position 21,716 of record BQMB01002371.1, read on the forward strand.
CTGCGCTACAATTTGAGTTATAATTCATAACAGCTAGTATCAGATCTTTGTTCCTGCCCATTAGGTTTCCAGTAGGGGAGCAGACCCTATTGGAGAAGGGGGCAGAAGGATGCTGATGTCATCAGATCCTGCCCGATGGACAGCTAGGATAAGCCACTCCTCCCCTTCCATGGTCGTAAGCAGAATTATTTTCCGTCCTGGTGTGACAACGTTTTCGTCGTGTTTTTTGAGGTATGTTCGTTAGTGATTCGTTATTTTTGAGAGGTCCTAACGGAGTTCTCTGATTGGCTTCCAAAAATAGCGAGGAAGTCGTCATGAGGCGACAAGTGCACAAGAGTCCTCAGGCGGCCGGGAGTTGGTCGTCAGGAGCGCGCGGGGTGGCGACAATGGCAGGACGTGCCTTGAAGCTGCAGGGTGAACAGTAGCTGTGTCACGAGTGTACCGGCGTTTCCGGCAGAATAGTTGCAATCGATGGACGGGATTGTCACAGGGACTAGGTAGCTGGGAACAGTAGGAAGCCATGAAATGGCGTGAGGGTTAAGCTAGGAGAAAGTTGACGAGAGAAAAGAGGTCGGGAATAGAAGAGAGAGGGATACAAGGAGGGGGGTTGTACCCTCTACAGTAGGTTTCAGTAACACCTACCAAGCCTACCAATTATGTAACAAATATATATAATTGAACACACCCCCTAGGCTTGGTAGTAGAAGAACCCTCACACACCCACACCCCTTAACCTAGCACCCCCCATGCCCAGCAGTAGCCTACCTGCAGGGTGAAATGTAGCTGTGTCATGAGTGTATCGGCATTTCCGGCAGGCTAGTTGCAATCGATGGACGGGACTTCAATTTTATTTTGGCAATGGGCGGATCTGACAATTTCGGCATGACACGATCGCACGAGGCACGTGTGGGTGTGCAGTTGTGTGGGAGAAGCTGGGATTAATGACCTTGGCGCTATTCACATGCGACGGCCATGTGGAGGTGATGACGCTGTGCTGGGGTAAGTCTACTCAGCGAGGGCGACTTGCCGCGTGGGGAGGCATTATCGTGGACCAGCGATTCATACCCCCACGATCAGCGGAAAAGAGGCCACCACCCTCGGGTGTGGATTAAGTGTTTTCCACCAGGTCGCCGAAATCGTCAACTGCCTGGAGATGAAGCAGTGGAAGAAGAACGACGGGAGTACTGGAGCTTAGTTAAGGGTTAGCGGCGTTCGGGCTGCTGCTCGCTCAGCTACGTCGTTTGAATATCACCATCCCCACCAGGTAGTAGTGTCGACCTATTCATCGACGGCTTCTGGATGAATAATGGGGGTGAACCTGCAAACTACATTGTGCTGATGGAGTGTCCCCAAAATTTCTTGAGTTACTGTTGCAGCGGAGCAGAGGGTTTCACCTGGTGCAGCAGAAGGAGTTTCTGGAGTTGTTGGGTACAGTTTGAAGAGTTTTCCGACGGAGGACGGAGCTGTCCAGCGGTCAGTAGGCGAGCTCGTTAAAGCTCCTCTGACTAGAAGCGTGTGCACTCCTATCTCTGCAGATTCTCTTAGTTAGTTACGCAGCAGCGACACATATTTGGGGGTAACCTGCAACAGCCGCGAGATGGGTGAACATCGGCACGGCCAGCTGGCAAGGGGTGCCAGAGAAACTTAGAGATGGAGTTACCGCTGTAAGAGTTCCAAAACATTCGGAGTGCGGCGGAGCTTTCCGGAGTAGTCCCTGGTTAATGAGGCTACTTGTCGCGAAAGCCTAGGACCTACTGTTGGTGCCAGGGCGAGTGAGATGATGGGTGAACGTCAGCGTGCTACTAAACGGCAGGGTGCCATAGTGGGGAATCCTTCGGAATTTTAAGCAGCGACAGGTGAGGGGTACCCGAGATTTTTTGGAGTTGGGTAACAGCTGGGCGGAGTTCGACGGCGTATGATGCGCGTATGATGCAGCTGACCCCGATCGACGGCCAAAACATCATGCCGAGGCGGTGGACTCCGGTGTTCCCTAAGGGTTCAATTCATGCGTACATCTGGTGGAGCAACCTTCGGGGCGCTGCTCAAGGACGCCACAGCGCCTGAGTGGTTTACGGGTAGCTGTGAAGCGGAGTTGCGGTATTTTCTAAGTCGCGGATCAAGTTCCAACATTTTCATTGGTTTTGAGGAGCAGTTCAAGCTTTTACAGCTGGAGTTGTAACCGCTATTTTCAGGGGTACGAGCAATATCGACCGACATTTGCAGAAAGGTTTGGGTGCATGGAAGGAGGAGAGCGCAGCAGCTCTTTTCAGCTCTTTCCAAAAGTTTCGTCGTGTACGGACAAAGAAGCTGATGCAGCTGGCGTCATTTGATCTTGAGTTCATTTGGAGGGCATTCAATGGAGTGGTTTCGCATAGGTTACCTCCATCATCATCATCGTTAGCCTCTCACCACCATCCACTACCACCTCCATCCTCATTTCGATTGCATGTGTGAAACACGACCTCGCCTCGCCATCCGAATCGTCAAGAGCAGTATCGCATCAAGAAGATTTTGCATCTGGGAGCAATCGCAACTAGTGGAGTTGTGTTGGGGCCAGCTCGCACGAAGTGTTTTAGTATGTGAAGAAATTTCCATTTCATGTGGGAATCTTCTAGAGTAGTAGTTGCAGCATTTCAAGACCTTCGTAGCGGTTTTCCCTGAAGCAAAAAATTACTTGGAGCAGCGTTTGGGGTCATCGTGGTTCGCGTTTTGTCGCAAGGTTCTATTTTAACGGCATTCTCGAAGCTGAGTATGCAAATTTCACACAGCAGTGCTAGGGTCTTTCGACTACCCTAGAGCATTGGGTTTATTGGACTATTACCTTGGAAGTTGGGAGTTGTTTTCTTCTTGGAGGGGGGGGGGAGAAGTGTAGCTGCGCTGCAAATATTCCAAGGCCCTTCCGGCGTGTTCCATCATCCACCTTCGACCAACATTCGTTTCAGTTACACTTCCGCATCTGCGCTCGTTAACTGGCTGATGGAGTTCGCTGACTTTTCGTGGGACACAGACGCGTGCTCTCGCATGTGACACGAATGACCTCGCGTTTGATGAGCGGGTTCTTTACTTCGACGGCCACGGCTATGACAGGTTCATCATTACAAAAGATATTCAGCAGCCACGCATCATCATCAATCGTCCACTCGACAGTTTTACCTTGCTGGAGTATTTACCCTTGCCCGTTTGGTTAGCTGAAGGATTCGACATCTTCGACAGTTGAGATTAAAAACGGTCGTTTCGACAACTTTCCACCATGAGATCATCCTTCAAGATTAACGCTCCCATTGTCTCAACAGTCTCAAGCCACCTCGCCTAGTGTAAGCCATCGACAGCCATTCGATTTGAAGGCTTCGTCAGATTACCAGTGACAGTCTTCGCCACCGACAATGCTGACTCGTAATCATCTCTCAACGGTCAAGATCGTTCTCGGCCAACCTGAGTTGTCGGATATTGGCTACCCAAAGACCTTGACAGGAAAGCGTAATGATTACGCTCGTCACATGGCCTACAGTCACTTCTAGGATTAATTCATATAAAACTTTCGACCTCAATAAAGGGAGTGCCTTCTTTAGAAGGTGGGAGAGTAAGGAATTACGATTCCTTAGTGGGGCTCGGTTCAGCCAGTACACGCGAACCCTTCGGGTCTGCAAGCTTGCCCCTCGGTTCTCGCGCCAAACCAGCCCCCGCTGACCTATTCGGCCCCCAACCAAGGCTGACGTTAATAAATAAATAAATAAATAAATAATAAAAAAAACAGTCTAAGCCAACAATCGAAATTCGACCGCCTCGATCGATTGCAATGGTTTCGACATGTTTCGACCGTTCGATTGTCGCTAATGATTGACGTCCAAGATCTCCCAACTAGAGCGCTGCAAGGGCGCAAAGATCCCACCGCTCTATTCGCCCAGATTGCCCCCTCTCCCCAGTTTCGATCCCCCCCTCCCCCTCCGTTTTCGATCCCCCCCTCCCCTTCTGTTTTGCTTCTCCCCTTCCGTCCGTTTCGATCTCCCCCTTCCCCTCAAATTCGCTTTCCCCCTCCCCTCATGGAAGGTTTGTCTACGTGCCCAGCTCCCCCTCATATCTGTTATACATCTGTTTATGACTTAGCCAAAAGTTTGGGCTGTTTGGGGTCGGGGTGTTAGGGAGACCGTCTCTGATAACCCCACTTAGCCAAGATGTTTGATATGTTGTGGGGTGTGGGGATGTCTCTAGCGTTCGGGGACTTCACCAATATCTTCGATGGGTTGTGGGGTGTGTCGGGGATGTCTCTAGCGTTTGGGGACTAGGCCGAAATCTTCGATGGGCTGTGGGGTGTGTGGGGGATGTCTCTAGCGTTCAAGGACTTCGCCAAAATTTTGTGGGCCGCATGTTGGTAGTAAGTATATGTGTTTTAGGGTCTGTACGCGATGTGCTCTAGAAATTCAGTACTGTGTTAGCAACAAGTACGAACTTTTCAGGATCCCTAAAATCGTACTCTGAAGTGATCAGGATTGGGAAAATGGGTGATATGGAAACCCAAGTTTGGCCAAGAATAGGGTATGAAATTTTAGACTAATCGGACTAAATAGTCTGATAACGTCAGCCATGCACCCCCTATCAAATATTATATATAATATATATATATATATATATATATTTAGGCTTGGTAGGTGTGCTACATTGCTGGATCCTACTGTAGAGGGGATAATCTCCCCTTCTTGTATCTCTTTCCCTTCCTAGTTGTACTTTCTTTTCTCTCGCCAACTTCTCTCCTATCTTGCTACCTAGCACCTAAAACCTCTCGACATTTTCATGGCTACCTAGCTAGCTCCTTATCCTCTTTTTTTAACATGGTTTCAGAGCAGGCCCTTCCGCTCGGGCCTTCTCCTCATGCTTCCGCAGCGTACTCTCCCCCCCCACCCCCCCCCCTCCCCCCCCCCGGTCACATTCGCGCCGCCGTGGCGGCCTCGCGGCGTTGCCGCAGCGGCCTCGCAGCGCTGCCGCGGTGACTTCGTCGAGCATCCGTGGTGGCCTCGCCGCACTGCCGCGGTGACGTCGCCGCGCTGCCGCGGCGACCTCATCAATTTCGCGTCGCCGTGGCGGCCACGTCGTGCTGCCATGGCGGCCGCGTTGCGCTGTTGTGGCGGCCTCGACGCACTGCTGTGGCGTCGACGCCATGCCGTGGCGGCGGCATCCTGATGCCGTGGCGGCTTCGCCCTGCCGCCGATCCTCCATGCCGCCGTGTCGCCGTTGTCGCCATCCTGCCATGCCGACGTGCCACAATGCCGCCGCATCGCTGTGCCGCCATGTCGCAGGGTCGCCGTGCCACCGTGCCGCCTTGTCGTCGTACTGCCGTTGCGACTTCGCCACGCCAGCGCACGGACGGCTGTGGCTAGCGCCCTGTCTTAGGCGCCAGCCATGACGCCTGCATGCCAGTAAGCGCCGCGCCGGCCATGGCACCTCGCTAAAGATTCCCCCCTCCCCCTCCCCCCCCTCCTCCGCTGCCTTTCCCCTCCTCCCCGCCGCAGCTGCTGGCGGCCTCGTGCCGCCCTAACCCCCTCGTTGTCGCAGTGTGAGCCATGCTGCCGGGTGCCTCGGGCACTGCCGCCGCCGCCGCAGGTGCTGTACGCCCTGCTGCCGCCGCCGCCGAAGTTGCCAACGCTGCCGCCACCGCCGCTGCGATCCGTCGTCGACGTCGCCGCCTCGATTGCCGAGGAGTCGACCCGCTAGTAGACGCCACAGCTGCTGAAGGGCATGGGGGTACAAGGGTTTGGGGGTGTAGTGTGTGGGGTGGGCTTTCGACTACCAAGACTAGGGGGTGTTTCAAATTATAAATATCAATATATATGTATATATATATACGTTTCGGCTTGGTAGGTGTGCTACATTGCTGGATCCTACTGTAGAGGGGATAACCACCCCTTCTTGTAACTCTTTATCTTCCTAATTGTACTTTTTTTTCTCTCACCAAATTCTCTCCTATCTCGCTACCTAGCACCTAAAACCTCTCGACCTTTTCATGGTTACCTTCTCAGAGTTAGAATTGTGTAGTAGAATGAGAGTATACAGGGGTATATAGCTAGTGGGTTGTACTCTCCATGGCATGACCCTATGTAGTCTACTAAACATACACACATATGTTTGACACACCCCCTAGACTAGATAGGGGCAGAGCCTGGTGAGAGACAAGCAGCTCAAGGTGGCACTACTAGTCCAACCTCTGAGGTAAGGGTCTAAAGACCAGTAAAGAGTACAAACAAGGCAAGAACAAGACCACGGCGGCACTACTAGTCCAGCCACTAGGAGAAAGCCACAAGGCCAGCCAGGAAATTTTGTGTAGGGTTATACACAATCAAGGTCCTAGCAAATGAGGTGCTACAGGAACGAGACCAAGCTCTACGCAGTGCCGCTGATGATCTTTAGGCGCAAGGGCCTTCGTAAAGATATCAGTTGTGTTGGCACCGAAGACCAAGTGTACTACGCGGGCCTGGCGACGCTGCTGTAACTCGCGCAGGAGGAAGTACCACAGCTAGATGTGCTTCGCTCTGCCCTCGAGTTTGGGGTCCTGACACAGGAGGATCATGGCCCAGTTGTCAACATACAGGACCGGGGCAGAGCTAGGCCGCTCACGTAAGTCTGTGAGCAAGAAAGTCAGCTAGTGGAGCTCCTGTGCCGCCATGGCACCGGCGTATATCTCCGCCTCACAGCTAGACTCGGCAACACACGAGGAGCTGGTGGACCTCCACAAGACAGCGCCTGCACCAAGGCTAAAGCAGTAGCCCTGGGAGGACCTTTGAGTCTTGGAGTCATCTGCCCAAGAAGCGTCCGTGTGCCCGGTATGGACCACTGGTCTGCGTCCTCCTAGCTCTAGCCCCATGCCCTATGTACTTGCTAGATAACGCAAAACCCTCTTAGCTGCAGACCAGTGCTGTGGTCGGTGTCTGCCGGAGGCCACAAAGCAAGCCAGGATGCTAAGAGGGTATGCGAGATCTGGACGAGTGCAAGTCATCAGGTACATGAGGCAGCCCACCAGCTCTGCATAAGGACCCCTAGGCTCTACTGCCTCCTCCGGGACTGGAGTAGAGAGTCTGTGGTCTACTGGCAGAGGGGTGGGCTGTGCAGAAGAGAACTGAAGGGAGAACATCTAAAGGACATGGTGCACCAAGTGCGACTGTGTGAGAGTGATGGTGCGCGCTGCTCTGTCCCTGGAGATCTGTAAGCCAATGTAGCAACGCAGCTCTCCTAGGCCAGTGCACGTGTGTCTCCTCAGCAGCTCGGCCTTCACGGAGGCCGGCGCGTCTCTGTCTACAGTAGCAAAGACCAGATTGTCTACATAAAAAAGGATGTAGAACGGAGTCTGGCTGGAACGGAAGAAGAGCGAGGGGTCTGCAGACGACGGGAAGAACTGCAGGTCAGCAAGTGTAGCACGCAGCATGTCGTGCCACTCATGCGGCGCCTGGCGCAGGCCATAGACGGGGCGTCGGAGGAGCCACTTGGTGCCAGGGGGAAACGTACCGAAGAAGCCCTAGGGGCAGCGCAGGTAGACCTGCTCGTGTAGACTGCCATAGAGGAAAGGTGTGGAGAAGTCAAGTGAATGCAGCTTGTAGTCACACTGTGCTGCTACGTGTAACAGTTCTCGAAGAGTAGTCATCTTTGGGGTCGGAGCGAAGGTCTGAAAGAAGTCAACCCCCTCATGCTGACTGAAACCACGAAGCAACATAGGGTGAGAACGCGAAACAGGGGAGGTAGGACGAGCACGGGACAGATGATGAGCCCAGACGTGAGACAGAGGAGTTGGGTGAGGAGAGAGGGGAGGAGACATAGGATGAGAACGAGGAGGGAAACAAGCTGGAGAAGAGTCCACTGGAGGAAACACAGGGCCGTAGACCGGCAAACGAGGAGGCGGTGGCGACCGAGGCGGCACCGGCGGGTGGTCAGGAGAAGGAAGGCCAAGGAGGTGAGGAGTAGACACCGGCGGCGACAGCGAGAGCTGCTGCCTGACGCCAACACCTGAACCTCCAGCTGGACCATGGCTCCCTCCGAGAAGCCCCACACCGGCACCCCTAGAACGGGAACCCGCTCCAGTACCCGAGCGGGCACGCTCCCCACCACCCCCAAAACGCACAAACCCCAGCGACGGTGACGACGGGGGAAGCAGCTGCGGCGGCGACGGAATCTGCGGAGGCGGCGGCGGCTGTGAATGTAGCGGCGTCGACTGGGGAGGAGAGACCGAGGCGGGGACAGGCAGGGGAAGGGACTCCGCCGAGCCGCGAGAGTCAGCAGACCCCTTGACAGGGACAACTGACGAGAGGGGGATGACTAAGACTTACCAGACGGGGCAGGGCGGGGAGGGGGAGGACAAGGGGCGACTGGGGGAGGGGGGGGAACCAGGAACTGGGGTTGAGTGACCGGGGGACCACGGTGGGGAAAGCGGTGGTAGAAGGAGATGGACTCATCAAAGGTGACGTCGCGAGAGTGAAAGAAACAGTGAGACGGCGGGTGGCAGAAGTGCCAGTCAGACCAGTCGAGGGGGAAACCTAGAAAGACACAGGGGACGGTGCAGTCAGTGAGCTTGTCCATGCCAGAGGCACAAACGTGAGCAAGGCAGCCCTAGACATGGAACGCAGACGCGTCACCACGAGACCCGGTCCAGAGGAGGGTCGGCGAAACCTGCGGCCGCAGAAGATGTGGGCATAGGTTAAGCTGGTGGGCGGTGTAGCGAACGGCAAACGGCCACAGAAAATGGGGTGCACTGGCATGGATCATGGAGGTACGAGCCACCTCCATGACCAAACCAATGCGCCACTCAGCGGCCCCATTCTGGTGCGGGGAGTCCGGCAGGGTGTACGTCCGGATAATGCCCTCCGCACGACCGAAGCGACCAAGGCAGCCAGAGGCGAACTCGCCACCACGGTCGGAGTGAAGACGCAACACAGGGAGACCTTGGTTCACACGCGCAGAGACAAGCCACGAGATAAGAACGTCGGGCACGTTGGCCTTCCGCTCCAGGGGAAAGACAGTGGTGTAGCGAGTGTAGTCGTCGACAAGCACTAGGAAGTAACGATCATGACGCGGCCCATGGACGGGTGCGGGGCGCTAGATGTCCATGTGCAGGGTCTGTAACGGTGTGGTGGTGGGGGGGAATGAGGAGGAGTGAGGGGCATGGCGTAGCTGGCCCTCGACGCACGGGGTGCAAAGGGGCGCTGCCGAGGAGGGGAACGCAGATAACGATGCAGGGAGACCTAAGACAAGACCGTGCTGAGACATGTGACGGAGACGTGTGAGGGCTGGGTGACCTAGGCGGTGGTGCCACAGAAGTGACGGGTGAGTAAGCGACCGACACGAGCAAGCCGCAGCAACCTGGGTAGACGCTGCCACCTGGGGGGGCGTCCCAACCGGGGGGAACGCGGTGTCCAATGTGAACAAGCCAGACACTTGCGCATGGGGGAACGTGGTGAGGGGGGCACCAGTTGTGGCCTCGATACAGACAGCGTACCTCTCGTGACCAGGGAACGTAGTGGTGACGTTGAGGCCCTGAAGACAGCCGACACCAACTAGATTCCGAGAGAACGAGGGGATGTGCAGGCCTGTAAGAGAGCCCGAAGGAACCCCTGGACATGGGAGGGTGGTGGAACCTCAAGCGACTGCCAGACCTGAGAAAGGGTCTGCAAGGGCAATTGCGGTAGGGACGGCAAGCGGCGTAAGCGTAGTGTGGTCCCGAAAGAAACACCGAGATGCGCCAGAGTCGAGAATGAAGGAGAACTCGGCAGTGGCGGCTGGGGGCGGAGGAGCTAGGGTGGAGCCAAGGCTAAACAAAGCAAAGGGTCATACGCCTGACGCAGCAGGGGAGCCCAAACTAGGCACACTGGGCACACCTACACTAGGCCATACAGGGAAATAGGAACCAGTCACACTAGAGTCATCAACATACAGAACATACAATGCAGAGCTAATCTCATCCATGTCCATATCAAAGAACCTAACACCACAGCGGAGCAGTCGAGGAGGTCTGGCGCGTGGTCGAAGCGGAGACGAAACAGGTCGTCCAGGCGACTGAAACAGTGAGTAGGGGTATGACCGGTCTTACCGCATACGAGGCCGCGGCGAGGACCGGTATGGAGCTGGTATTGGCAGCGCCCATAACTCGCACCACCACCCGACGACGAGCTACGCGCACGACCACCGCGACCACCACCACCACCACCACCACCACCAGCGCCAGGCCACCCAGGCGGGAGGCGGCCGACCCTCCGCTGTGACTGTTGCAGCTGCTGCTGCTGCTGCTGCTGCTGCTGCTGGTCAAGCTGTGGTGCCTGCTGCTGCTCCCGCTGGGGCTGTTGCTCCGAGGCACCAGCCCCAGCCCCCTCATCGGTACTATCGCCAGCGGATGAACCACCTCTACCACCACCTCCCCCCCCTCCTCCACTACCACCGCCGCGCCCAGCCTTGGGGCGGCGGGCCTTACCATAATGGGACTGCGCTGCGGCCACCACGGCAGTGGTCTTAGCAGCAGGGGTTGTCTCAGCGACAGCCGCAGAACCGTTAGAGTAAGTGCACTGAGTGGGAGCACAACCCTGAAAGATAGGGACCGGCGCATTACCGCTAGACTGGATGATAGAGCGCTGACGGGTCTCTATGGTAGACAGGGTGGGGACAAAGTCAAAGAGGGTGAGGTATGCGGGGTGCAGACTAAGAAAGTGGTCGCGGGCAGTGGCAAGGCGGTCGGAAAGGTGGGTGGCAAGCAGGTAAAGGGTAGAGCAGATAGGGGCTCGAACACACGAAGGTGGGCCTCAGTGCAGGCAGCGCGCCAGCTCGCGTCGAGCGTGCTTAGGAGTGTGGCCATGTCGCGTCGAGCGTGCTAAGTGGGGAAAGACGCAAGATCAGGGAATAGCATGGGAAGGATCAGGCGGCTGGCAGAGGCAAGGGACGGCATGGAATAGTGCTTGACAACAGCCTCTAGGAACTCTTGCGCAGTCCTGATCGACTCAAATCGGGGGCACTCAGACAGGGGGAGGGCATGGCTAATCGTGAGCCGAGCGACAGCGTCATGCGACAGCCAGACAGCATGGGCAAGGGCAGCAGCGGCGGCAGACTCACGGTCAGCAGACGTGGGGTCAGCGGGGAGAGCAACAGGGGGGTCAGGGAATGGGATCGTACCGTCAATATGGACGGCCAGGGAGTGGCCGTCCTGCCACTGACTAGTGAGGTGACGGCGGAGGTCGACGAGCCATGAGTCGAACTCAACCGGCTGACCCTCCGCATCAAAGCGCAGCACCAAGTCCGCCATTAAGGCCGCTGCAGCCGCGAACAGGCGGTGAAGGGCGGGACGGAGCGACGAGGAGGTGTGGGGAGGAGTGTTGTATGGTGCAGTGCGGTGAAGTGTGGTGGGGCGCCGTGCAGTGCGGTGCCACGTGGTGCATAGCAGTGCAGTGCGGTGGGGCGCGGTGCAGTGAGATGGGGCACGGTGCAGTGCGGTGCTGAGGGGTGCAGCATGGTGGGGCGTTGTGCAGGACGGTGGAGAGGGCCGGTTAAGCAGGCGGGGAGGGGGAAACATGGTGGCTGAGCAGCTGGGCGAAGTGGCCGCAGAGCAGCGGGGCGACGGGTCGAGGGGCGGCTGGGCGACGGGGCCGCTAAGCAGCGGGGCGACGAGGCCGCGGGGCGGCTAGGCGATGGGGCCGCGAAGCAGCGGAGCGATGGGGCCACGATGCGGCTGGACGACGAGGCCGCGGGGCGGCTGGGCGACGGGGCCACGGGGCGGCTAGGCGACGGGGAGGCTAGGCGTCGGGGCGGCTAGGCGGCTACACTAGGGGCGACGCGGCCGCGGGGCCAGCAGGACGGCTAGGCGCAGGTGACGGGGCCGCGGAGCCAGCGAGGCGGCTAGGCGCTAGGTGGCGGGGCAACGGGGCCACGGACGGCTAGGCGCTAGGTGACGGGGCCGCGGGGCCAGCGGGGTGGCTGGGCGCTAAGTGGCGGGGCAACGTGGCCACGGGCGGCTAGGCGCTAGGTGATGGGGCCGCGCGGCCAGCGGGGTGGCTAAGCGCTAGGGAACGGGGCCGCGGGGCCGACGGGCCGACTAGGCAACGGGGCAGCGGGGCCAGTGGGGCGGCTAGGCGCTACGCGACGGGGCAGGCTAGGACCTAAGGTGGAAGCGCGGGTGGGCAGGGGGGGCCTAATCTTCTCATGATACCATCTCAGAGTTAGAATTGTATAGTAGAATGAGAGTATAGAAGGGTATATAGCTAGTGGGTTGTACTCTCTATGGCATGACCCTATATAGTCTACTAAACATACACACATATGTTTGACATACCTAACTAGCTCCTTATCCTCCTTTTTAAAACCCCACGGCAAAATAGCAGAGGGGGGGTTCGTCTTGATGGTTGAGTGTGTGCAAAAAAACTAAGTCCAGAGTTGGCGAGAAAACGAAACGTCATAGTGCCCGGAACTTTGTAACTCTCCGAAAACAAAAACAAAAAACAGATTGCCCGAATGCTATTGGTTGCGCGAAAGTACGATCCAATGTGGGCGAAAGACGCGAAATACATTTTGACAGCCAGGCGCTTCGTGCAGTCCCCCTGCGACCTTTGTTGCACGCGACGCGGGCCTCGCTGATTTCCGCAGGGGGGGTTCAAGTGGGACCCCCCTCTGCTATTCCTGTTTTTTGCGGGCTCGCTGGGCGAAAATCAAGCGGGGCCCCACCTGATGTCCAAGTGGGGCCCAATTCGACGTGGCAAAATCACGTGCCACATCGTGCAGCCCACGGCGCGTTACGCTGTACGAAATTCGCAAGGCATAAATATGCCAACTGGATGTCGTGGCACTGTGATAACCCTGTCGATCCTCTCTCTCTCCCTAGGGAGGGTACTGGGGAGGCTTTTGTCTGAATGCTAGTTAAACTAGGAAGTAGGGAAGCCCGCCATGAAATGGCGGGTGGGGTTTAGGTAGGAGGGAAATTTTTTAGAGAGAAGGATGTCGACTAGAAGAGAATGAGGTACAAGAAGGGGGTTATTCCCTCTACAGTAGGATGAAGTTAGTAGCATAACTACTAAGCCTACAATTATATAAAATATAATTTTAACACACCCCCTAGGCTTGGTAGTCACAAGCCCACCCAACACCCACACACCCCCTAATCCCGTACACCCTCATGCTCATGAGCAGCCGAGTATCGACCCCTCGTGCTAGGCGATGACACCCCCGGACGAGAGGCAGCTGGCGGCATCTGGGCGGCCTCAATGACGATAGCGGCGGAGCTCGTGCTCAAGGCGTCTGCGTCAATGAAGGCAGGCAGCGACTGCAGCGGCTGAGGGCTCTCGGCGGTGTGGCACGACCTGACGACGACCGAGCCGAAGACAGCAGCTGCGGCACATGAGGAAGAGGAGACGCAAGGAGAAGGGGTGGGGCGGGGAGGAGGGGCAAATCTTCAAATCTTCAATGCGGCGCCAGGACTGGCGCGGCGCTTACTGGCGGGCAGGCGGACTGCAAGTCCAGCGACTGCAGCCCGACGACAGCTGCTGCAGCCCGACGCCACTGTCACGGCACCGATACGACCCTCCACAGCGTGGCGTCGGAGCCGTGGCTGCTCGTCGGAGCAGAGACAGCAGCACACAGAAGCCGCCGCGGCATCTCGAAAAACAAGAAAGTGCCACGGCGGTAGGCAGTCGGAAGGCCGCGACGGCGGCGAACTAAAAACGAATACGCAGCGGAAGCGTAGTGAGCAGGCCCGGGACGGGCGGCCTGCTCTGAAACCATGTCTGAAGTTAGGATCTAGGTAGCAGGAGGAACCATGGAAATGGCGTGAGGTTTTAGGGTAGGAAAGTTGGTGAGATAAAAGAGAACTAGAAAGGAAGAGAGAGGGATACAAGGAAGGGTGTTGCACCCTCTACAGTAATGTTCAATAACATCTACCAAGCCTACACTTATATAATAACTTATATAATTTAACACACCCCCTAGGCTTGGTAGTAAAAGGACCCACACACCCCCACACCCCTTAACCTAGCACCCCCATTCCCATCATCCACGACGACTCCAACAGGACCAACCCCAAGGCCTTGGAGATGGCGACGGCGGCAGTCCGGGCAGCGGCGACAGCGATGGCGACGACGGGCGTGCGGCGGCAACAGGCCTGCGACGACAACAGCGGCGACGGCGACCACTTCGGCTTACGACGGCGGTGACGGCAGCGGCCCCCGCCCTTCCGGCGGCATGTCCAGACTCCGCACCAGGGGAACGACCGGCGAGAGTCAGACGGCGGATGTGGCAAAGAGGGGGGGACAGAGGAAAGGGGAAGGGGCGGGGCTTCGGATCTTCAGCGCGGCGCTTACTGGCGAGCGGGCGGGCTGCAAATCCAGCAGCGACGCAGGTGGTGCGCGACGTCAACAGGCCGACGTCACGGCCGCGGCACCACGACGACGCCACCACAGCGTGGCGTCGGAGCCGCGGCTGCTCGTCGAAGCTGGGACGACAGCACATAAAGGCCGCCGCGTCATCTTGGAAAAGGTGCCACGGCGGCAGCCAGTAGGAAGGCCGTGACGGCGGCGAACGGACAGAATGCCGCGACAGCGGCAAACGGACAGAAGGCCGCGACGGCGGCAACGTAAGGACGAGTACGCGGCGGAAGCGTGGAGAGCAGGCCCGGGAAGGGCGTCCTGCTCTGAAACCATGTCTGAATGCTAGTTAAACTAAGAAGTAGGGAAGCCCGCCATGAAATGGCGGGTGGGGTTTAGGTAGGAGGGAAAATATCGAGAGAGAAGGATGTCGACTAGAAGAGAATGAGGTACAAGAAAGGGGTTATCCCCTTTACATTAGGATGCAGTTAGTAGCATACTGTAACTACCAAGCCTACAATTATATAAAATATAATTTTAACAGCTTTCCTCGGGGAAGGTGGATATATGGAGCCTAAACCTCCTGATGATATCCCTTTTTGTCCCAATGGTTAGGACTGGTGACTTTATGACATGGTATCAAAGCCATCCGGAGTTCAATTCCTGGTGTACATGCTATCCCAACGGGGGGGTTTGTCGTGGCACTGGGATAACCCTGTCGATCATCTCTCTCTCTAAGGAGGGTACTGGGGAGGCTTTCCCCAGGAAAGGTGGATATATGGAGCCTAACCCTCCTGATGATATCCCTTCTTGTCCCAGTGGTTAGGAATGGTGACTTTATGCCACTGGACGTATTATGAGTATCGAATTGTGCGGGCTGCTGCCCAGCTCCGAATATAAAAAATCTCCTCGACACAAAAGGGGCCCTGATCAAGAGGTGTCCCAACTTGATAACCCATATGCTATTTTGCCGTGTGGTTTTAATACCCCCAACTTCATCCCGACCCGAGTCGCCCCGAACCCATTTCGCCCCCGTCGCCCTCGGGACTCTCGCCCTTGACTGTTCCAAACCTCGACATTCAACCCTGGTCAATCGCCCTATAAAAACCCGTGGCCTCATTTCTATCGTCATTCTGTAATCAAGTTCCCCTTGTTGAATATTGCGCTACGCTTTGAGTTATAATTCATAACAAACTTCGACGATGGTTCCGTAACAGGATGCTGCTGCTACTGTCCCCACCATCCAGGGGTTGCATCACGTCCTGTGGTCTGGCGAGGCTGACTACACTGATGGCTTCGTTTGTGGCACGGCATGTGACGCCCCGCTCTCGTATGCAGCTGGGTCCCAGAGGCCGACACGAGCTCACCTCGATTTCCTCGGGCAAATTCAACCGAGGTGTCGCCGGCGTCATCAAAGTCTTCGCGATCGTTCGCAGGCGACTGTTTCGACCGAAATCTGCGACCTTCCAGATTCTCCCCAACCGCAGCTCCCGCGCTTTTCATTCCAGCTCCGCTTGTCGCTCCGCTACCAATAGTTTCGCCCAAACCTCCCATGTTCCGCCTTCCGCGCCCAGCCGCACTTCCGCGCCGTCATGTCAAAACATGCCATGCGATGCCATCCGCTGCTATTCCGCGTTTCCTTGCAGCTCACGCCATGTCATGTCCCACACTACCCCAAGGCTCTCCCTCCCAGTCCCCCAGCCTGTTCCTCCCTCCCATCCGCTTCCGCCGGGTCCCCGCCGAGTCCCTCCCCATTCCCCTGGAGCTCTCGTCTCGACTTCCGGAATCCCATCCCATCCTCGTGACAATCGCCGTCCTTCCTGTTCTCTTGAGTCTTGCTTCTGCTCGTTCTGCTACTGGTGCTCTCAGCTCTACTCGTGTTCTTTGCTTCTTCCACAGTTAACGCTGCGAACAGCCTGACCTGCAGATTCCTTGCTGCTAAAGCTCGGCTGACAAGGAGTAAAGCATCCGTTGCTAAGGAATAAGTTGTTCTTGATCACGATAGTGTGTAAACTCCTAGACCGTCCTGTCTGGTTCTAGTCTTCTAGCCGTAAACATGCAATCCGATTGGCGTTCTCCGCCGCTCGCGGTGTCTTACCCGGAAGTCCCTCCGATGCCGTCACCCGCTCAGTACACTCCGTCCTACACCCCTAATTACTCCTCGTATCCTCAACCTCCCGCGCAATCCACGGACAACAACGCTCCCATGTACATGCAACAACCGCCCCCGCCGCCGCAACCGCAACTGCTCCCCCAATCTGCGCCATACTCCCACCAAAGCTCCGCGTACCCGCAGTTCCCCGCCGCGCCAGCACCTCCCCCGCAGTTCCCGCAGAGCCACGTGGACGACTACGAGTCCAGCGTCGACGTCGTAGCGTACGATGCGGGCGGCGCGGAACCGTACGGCGCGAGAGGAACCGGCAGCGGTGCGTACTGGAGCGACGCGCCGCAGTCCTTCGGCGGCGGAGGAAACATTGGGAATAGCGCGGGGGGGAGCGGGCCGATCAGCAGCCCGCTAGTGGATATCCAGATGCCGTCGCTGTCGGCGGGGTCGCGGGGAGGGGGAGGGGGGGAGGCGCAGGTGGTGGTGGGGAAGGACGGCGTGCAGAGCTTCGCCGTGACGCTACTGCCGGAGCCGGGATCGTCGTCGTCGCCCTCGCAGGTGGTCTGTAAGGTGAGGCTGCGGTAACTGATTGACCACCCACCCACCCACCCACCCACCCACCGTGCACGCGCACGCACACACGCGCGTCCTCGCTCTCCCCGTTAGACTGCTTTTGAGGCGCCTCAGAAGTAGCGTCCTCGCTCTCCGTTAAAGAATTGCACACGATGCGGATCCGTAGGGCGCGGACGCGGATGGCTCTCGCGGCCTGCTCGAGAGGCTCGCCGAACTTTGCTGGCTCCTGCGTCGCCGGCGTTGGCGTTTCTTGGAAGGCGTTGAACGTGCGTTGCATCGTCTTTTCTTGTTGTTCGGAGCTTCTCCGCCCGTTCTCCCTCCCTCCCTCCCTCCCTCCCTCCCTCCCTCCCTCCCTCCCCCCCTCCCCCCTCCCCCCTCCCCCCCTTCCCCCCTCCCTCCCGCACTTTTGAGAGCAGCAAGATCGAGCCCCATCCGTGCCTGTCGTTCCTCCCCGCTTGCGCCCCCCTTCCTTTACTCCCATCTCTTCACCCTCCCGTGTCCTGCCCGTATTTTGGTGACGACTCTCGTCATGGCAACCTTTTCGGGACGAGTCTCCGACCCAACGTAGCCCGCTTCACATCGTCACGTCGTAGCATGGCTATCATACTGTCATACCAATTGTATGAGCACGACACAACATCAGTGACCGTCTCGTCGCCATTTCTCCCCTCCCTCCCCTCCCCTCCCCTCCCCTCCCCTCCCTCCCCTCCCCTCCCCTCCCCTCCTTCCCCTCCCCTCCCCTCCCCTCCCCTCCCCTCCCTATCCCTCTTTCCTCTCTCTCCGTTCTCTCCCCCTTCCCGCCTCTCACTCCCGTCCCTCGCTTCCCCCCCCTCCCCCCTTCCCCCCCCCCCCGCAGATCGGCTTGGACGGCATGCGGCTGCAGGAGCCGGGCAGTGGCCGCCTCATGCGCATCTACCCGCTCGAGAACATCACCAGCTGGGAGGTGAGCCGCCGGGCTGACTGTGCCTGCGGGGCGATGAGCTGGGAGGTGGGAGGTACGCCGTCGTGTGTCGCGGTGAAGCGGCCCCCGTGTGTGCGGCGGGGGAACGGGTCGGAGAGTGCAGAGGGGGAAGGGAGAGAGGGTAGGGGGGAGGGGAGGGGGAGGTGTGGGGATTGGAGGCGGAGATAGAGTCAGGATGGGGAAGGAGGGGTGTGTGCGATTTCCCTACTGGCGATATGGACTGGTGTAGTTCCTAGGGATTTTCGACCAGTCGTTCCTTATCCTGTGTGCAGGTGACGGATCCTGGCGCGTTCACGTTCTGGGTGCGCACCGCCGTGGACGTTAGCCCTCTGATCTCCCACCGCTCGCCCTCTCCATTTACACCCTCACCTCCCCCAGCTCCCGCTTCTTCCCCTCCCGCTTCTCCCCCCACCCCGCTTCTCCCCCCCCCCGCTTCCCTCCCCCGTACTTCTCGGCCCCCCGCTTCTCCCTCCCCCGCTTCTCCCTCTCCCCGCTTCTCCCCCACCGCTTCTCCCCCCGACCCGCTTCTCCCTCCAGGTGAAGGAGCCTGGCGTGTTCACGTTCTGGGTGCGCACGGCCGTGGACGTGAGTCAGCGGCCAGTGCGGCTGCGCTCCAACGACCGCACCACGTCGCTGCTGCTCGACACGCTCACCGCCGCATGCATCCAGGTGGGTGCGCGTGTGCGCATTGCATTGGACACATGTCACAAGGTACGGGTGTAGCGACACATACGGGGTGCGTTGAGAGCCCAACGACCGCAGGGACAGGTGGTGTTGACTGTTGGTTGCTGTGGTGTGGTGTGGTGTGGTGTGGTGTGGTGTGATTCCATACAGTACTACTGTTTGTTTTTGCACTCTTACCCCGTTTCCGCCGTTGTCTCTCATCCCCCCACCAACGGCCCACCCACCCGTGCTTTCCAATATCTCTGCCACCAGGTGTTTCAAATGGCAGGCTGCGACAAGGCATCAGCCGACAAGCCCTCTGCCTCCAAACTCTCTGCCTCCAAACCCTCTTCCGCCCCTTCCACCGCCGCTGCTGCTGCTGCCGCTCCTGCTGGTGCTGGTGCTGCTGTTGCTGCCAGTGCTGTCCCTGGCGCGTCTGTGATGGGGCGGCTCGCTTGCCCGCGCTTGCCAGTTGCCAGTCCCTCTAACCCTCCCTGCTGTTTCCTACCGCCCCCCCTCCCCCCCCATTTCCCCCCGCCCCCACCCCTCTGCCACCAGGTATTTGAAATGGTGGGTCGAGACAAGGCAGCAGCCGACAAGCCGTCTGCCGCCAAACCCTCCTCCGCCCCTTCCTCCACCGCTGCTGCTGCTGCCGCGCCTGCTGCTGGCGCTGCGGCTGGCGCTGCCGGTGCTGGCCCCGGCGCGACCGTGATGGGGTGGCTCACTCGCCCGCGCTTGCCTGCTGCCGACGAGCGCGTGCACTGGGTGCGTGGAGTGGGGGGTGGGGGATGTGGGGTGGGGGGTGGGGCTGGGTTGGGCCTGGCTGGTTGGCTAGTGCACTGAGTGGGTGGGGTGAGACTGCAGGGAAGGGAGGTGGGGAGGAGGGGGTGGTTGTGTGGGGGCAGTGCTGCTGGCTGTGCTATCGCTGTGGGGGTATCTATCGGGCGGGGGGGGGGGGGGGGGGGGGGGGGGTTGGTTAAGGTCATGCACCATGCTGGAAAGCCGATCGCACTTCTGCTTGTTACCCGGTCCTCTTTTCTCCTGTTCCCACCGCGCTCGCTATCATGGTTCACATTTCACCTCAGTGAACGCCGTGTCTCGTCTCCTCCTCCTCCTCCCTCTCTCTTCTCTGCTCTCCTGTCCCCTCCTCGCTCCCCTTTCTCACCCTCTCCTCTTCCTTTCTCCGCACTGATTCCTTCGGTTCTCTGCTTTGCTTTCCCCCTTGTGTCCCCCCAGGTGCCAGATGAAGAGGTGCCCAAGTGTGCTGACTGCTCTGCTGACTTCGGCACATTCAACCGCAGGGTATGTGCGCTGTGCCGTTCTCTGCTGTGCCGTGTCTAGCTGTGCTGTGCTCGTCTTCCGCTGTTTTGCTGGTTCCTTCTAATGGTGGTGGTGGGGGTGGGGGGAACGGATGGAGTCTCAAGCAGTGACATGCGAGCAATGCAGCTGGGCTTGCTGCCTGGGTTTTCCATCCATCGGCTCCCATAGTTTTTGGTCCCCGCGTCTGCTCTCAACTCTAGCTGAGCAAGTTAGATGGTGCAGCATAGATTTGGCTACGTTCTAGCATTTGCTACCACCACTACCCCCTCTTAACTTCCTCGTCCCTTCTGTCCACCCCCCTTCTCCCCCCCCCCCTGCCCCGTTTTCTCCACCAGCACCACTGTCGCAACTGCGGCAACATCTTCTGTGACAAGTGCACCAGGGGCCGCACGCCCCTCTCCTCCGAACCTGATGCTGCCCCTGTCCGCGTCTGCGATTCCTGCCTGGTAAGCAACCGTTTCTGCCGGTTACTGCCACGGTCACGGGCATATTATGGGCATGGGCGCCGGGGGCACGGGCACGGACTTCCCATCCCTCCCTGGTTGCCTTGTCTTTAACCTCTCATCTCAGCGGCACCCCCCTCCCTCCGTCCCTGATTCATACCCTACCCTACCCTGTGTCCTTCCCCTTCCCCTTGTCGTCCCCCCAGGCGGAGGTGACCCAACGGCTGACCAACGAGAGGGAGCTAGAAGCCGAGGGCTCCTTCAAATACCCCTCCTCCACCCCTTCAGCAGCAGCAACAGGAGGAGGGGGTGGCGGTGGCAGCAGCAGCAGCGGTGCGGGAGGGGCGGGCAAGTCAGGGGCGCGGAGCCACGAGCAGCTGCTGCGTCAACTGCAGCAGGAGATGGAGCGAAACGCCCCCCTGCCCGTCCGCAACCACTCCTCCTCCCGCCGCCACTCGTCCTCCTCCTCGTCGTCCCATCGCTCCTTCTCTGCTCGCTATGGTGACTCCGGAAGTGCTCCCAGCGGCGGCAGTGCGTTCGCCTCTGGGGCAGCGGTTGTCAACACGTGCAGCCGCTGCAGTGCGGTCTCGCTCCTTGCGCACCCCGGCGCCCCCTGTCCCACCTGTGGTGCTGCCTCCGCCCCCTCCCCCTCTCCGCCCGCCTCCAGGGGGTATGGGCCGAGTGCAGGGGAGATTCCCAGTGGGCCTCCGCATCTGTGGCCGGGGGATGGGGGGATGATGGGGGGAGGCGGGGGAGGGGGGATGGGCGGAGGGACGGGTGGGGGAGTGTCGGGAGTGGGGCCACGGATGCAGCAGGTGGAGTGTCCTACATGCACAGTGCATCTTGAGGTGAGGGAATTGCCTGTTTTGTGGTTGCTTGTGCTTGCTTGGTGAGAGGTGAAAGTGTTTGAGTTGTTTATGCATGAGGCGCATCAATGATGTGCAGCAGGTGGCGTGTCCTACCTGCGCTCTACATCTTGAGGCAAAGGGGTTGCTGTGTTTGTGCTTGCGTGGTGAGAGTTGAGCGTGCCTCATTGCTTGTTCTTGAGCTGTCTGCTGAGCGTAGATGCAGCATGTGGCATGTCGTACATGCACTGTTCATGTTGAGGTGAGGGGGTTGCTTGTTTTGTGGTTGCTTGGTGAGGGGTGAGCGTGATTGCTTGCCAGTATAGCTTTTTTCTTTGCCATGTCTCCTCCACACCTGCCATCTCCTTGCTGCAGGTGCATATGCCGGTGTCAGGCACGGGGACAGTTGGTGTGGTGTGCATGGCAGCACCCCTTCCTCGCGGCCTCTTGCATTGCACTCTCCTGTACATGTATTCATCTCATGCAACTCTCTCTCCCCTCTTCACCACCCCTGCCACATCTCCTCTCTGCAGGTGCAGCTGCCGGCATCGGGAACAGAGACAGTGGAGTGTGGCGTGTGCCAGCACCCGTTCCTCGTGGCCGCTCCGCAGTGACGCGTGCCATTTGGGATGGGATGGGATGACAGCCATGGCAGTGCGCGTTCTGCTGATGCAGCGATGGGGATGGAACGCTCCACAGGGATGTGTGGCATGCCTTGTGATGGGAATGGGAATTGCCGCTCCACAGGAATGGTGAGCCGAGGTGTAGACGGGCAGGGATGGGTGGGTCTCATTGGTTCGCTCGCAGGGTGCAGGGTTGGAATGGATTGGATGGCAGATTGGAAACAGCATGTGCAGAGGGTGTGGATGGGATGGGTGGTGAGGAGGGCATGTGGTTATGCAAGGAGGGGGTGGGCTAGGGAGATCAGTTTCTGGACTGCCTTGTCCATAAAATACTCATGGATAGTAGTCTGGTAGTACCTTCTGACGTGTGAGGAATCATGTCAAAGCAGCAGTCTATGTCCATGTACAGTGCCCGGAATTTTGTAACTCCGAAAACAAAAAAACAGATAGCCCAAATGGTATTGGTTGTGAGAAAGTATGAGCCAATGTGGGCTTGACGCGAAATACATTTGACAGCCTGGCGCTTCGTGTCAAACATCTGTATTTGTCATGTTTGTATAGACTGTATAGGGTTACCGCTTAGAGGGTACAACACTTAGGTATATTTGTGTGTACTCTCACTTTACTATTATTCAATTCCAATTCTGATATGGTATCACGCGTAGGTAGGATCCCCCCCCCCACCTACCGCTTCCGCTCATGCCCCCTTCCCGTCCTGGGCCCCGTCGCGCTCCTCCCAGGCCCCGTCGCGCTCCTCCCAGGCCCCCTAGCGCCCCTCCTGGGCCCCGTCGCGCTCCTCCCAGGCCCCGTAGCGCCCCGTCGCGCCCCTCCTGGGCCCCGTAGCGCCCCTCCTGGGCCTCGTCGCGCCCCTCCTGGGCTTCGTAGCGCCCCTCCTGGGCCCTGTAACGCCCCTCCCAGGCCCCGTCGCGCCCCTCCCAGGCCCCGTCGCGCTCCTCCCAGGCCCCCCTAGCGCCCCTCCTGGGCCCCGTCGCGCTCCTCCCAGGCCCCGTAGCGCCCCTCCTGGGCTCTGTCGCGCCCCTCCTGGGCCCCGTCGCGCCCCTCCCAGGCCCCGTCGCGCCCCTCCGTGGCTCCGTAGCTCCCCTACTGGGCCCCGTCGCGCCCTCCCTGGGCCCCGTCGCACCCTGCCCGACCCCGTCGCAGCCGCCCGGCCCCGTCGCGCCCGCCTGGCGCCGTCGCAGCCGCCCGGCCCCGTCGCGCCCGCCCGGCCCCGTCGCAGCCCGCCCGGCCCCGTCGCGCCCGCCCGGCCCCGTCGCCCTTGCCTGGCCCCGTCGCAGCCGCCCGGCCCCGTCGCCCCAGCCCGGCCCCGTCGCGCCCGCTCGGCCCCGTCGCCCCGTCCCGGCCCTGTCGCACCAGCCCGGTCCCGTCGCGCCCGCCTGGCGCCGTCGCAGCCGCCCAGCCCCGTCGCGCCCGCCCGGCGCCGTCGCACCCGCCCGGCCCCGTCGCGCCCGCCCGGCCCCGTCGCAGCCCGCCCGGCCCCGTCGCGCCCGCCCGGCCCCGTCGCCCTTGCCTGGCCCCGTCGCAGCCGCCCGGCCCCGTCGCCCCAGCGCGGCCCCGTCGCGCCCGCTCGGCCCCGTCGCCCCGTCCCGGCCCTGTCGCACCAGCCCGGTCCCGTCGCGCCCGCCCGGCGCCGTCGCACCCACCCGGCCCCGTCGCGCCCGCCCGGCCCCGTCGCAGCCCGCCCGGCCCCGTCGCGCCCGCCCGGCCCCGCCGCCCTTGCCTGGCCCCGTCGCAGCCGCCCGGCCCCGTCGCCCCAGCCCGGCCCCGTCGCGCCCGCTCGGCCCCGTCGCCCCGTCCCAGCCCTGTCGCACCAGCCCGGTCCCGTCGCGCCCGCCCGGCCCCGTCGCGCCCGCCCGGCCCCGTCGGGCCCGCCCCGGCCCCGTCCTCCGCACTGGTACGGTTCCCCCCCCCCCCACCTCGCCCAGCTCCGTGCCGCCCCGCACCACACTGTACTGCCTGGCACCGCACTACACCGCACTGCACCGCACTGTACCGCATTGCACCGCACTGCACCGCACTGCACTGCCCTGCACCGCACTGGACTGTTCCTGATGGCGGCGGAGCTTCGCTTCGACGCTGAAGGTCAGCCCCTAGAGTTCGAGGCGTGGCTTGCCGACCTCCGCCGCCAACTCACTGGCCAGCGGCAGGATGGTGAACCGCTTTCCGCACACCTTGACGGTACGCTCCCCTGCCCAGACCCCCCTGCTATCCTGCCCGCTGACCCCACACCCACTGAGCGTGAGTCTACTGCTGCCACTGCCCGTGCGCGCTCTGTCTGGCTTTCTCGCGATGCTGTTGCCCAGCTTGCCATTAGCAACGCCCTTCCCCCATCCGAGCGTCCTCGCTTTAGGTCTCTCACTACTGCTCAGGCATACTTAGATGCTGTGATCAAGCGCTATTCCACTCCTTCCGATGCTCTTTCCTGACCTTGCATCTTTCCCCACTGTCTCTGACCTCGCTGCCCACCTGCGCTCGATAGATGAGACCTGGCGCGCTGCCTGCACTGACGCCCAGCTTAGAGCCCACCAGCCGCCCATTACCTCTACCCTCTACCTGCTTGCCACCCGCCTCCCTGACCGCCTTGCTGTCGCCCGCGACCGCTTTCTTAGCGTTCACCCCGCAGACCTCACCCTCACTGACTTTGTAGACACCCTGACTGTGATAGAGACCCGTCACCGCTCCATCGCCCAGGCGAGCGGTGTCGTGCCGGTCCCTATCTTTCAGGGTTGTGCCCCCGCTCAGTGCACCTTCTCCGACGGCTCTGCCGCAGTGGCTGAGACTACTGCTGCAACGCAGGTCCGTTCGGGGAAGGGCCGCCGCCCCAAGGCTGGGCGCGGAGGAGGAGGCGGCGGGGGTGCGGGCGGGGGTAGTGGTGGGGTCGGGTCGCCTGGTGCTGGAGTGGACGAGGGGACCCTGCCCAATTCAGCTGAGTCGCCGCCCCTGCAGGTGCAGCAGCCGCAGCAGCCGCCGCAGTCGCAGCCTTCGCAGCAGCCGTCGCAGACGCGGCAGACGAGTGTCCTCCCGCCAGGGTGGCCCGGCGCTGGCGGTGGCCGGGCGCGTGGTGGTGTGCCGCGTGGTGGCTCTGGCGGCGGGCGTTGTCAGTACCAGATCCCGACCGGTCCTCGCCGCGGCTTCGTTTGCGGTAAGATCGGTCACTCCACTCCCCGCTGTTTTCGTCGCCTGGACGACCTCTTTCGTCAGCGCTTCGGCCCGTCGCCAGACCTCCCGGACTGGCACAGTTTGCTTAGTCGTCAGATTCAGATTTTTGATATGGACATGGATGCCATTGTTTCCGCTCAGCATGTGATGTATGCTGATGACTCTAGTGTGCTTCCCGCTTATTACTCACTGTTGCCTAGTGTAGGTGTGCCTAGCTTAGCCTCCCCTGCTGCGTCAGGCGTAGGATCCCCTGCTTTGTGTAGTCTTGGTGCTTCCGCAGTCGTTCCGTCGCCAAACCCCTCGGCTTCGCTGTCCTTCACCTTGGACTCTGGCGCCTCTCGGTGTTTCTTCCGCGACTCCACCACCCTGACGCCGCTTCCTGTTCCTGCTGCCGTTTCTCTTGCTGACCCCTCCGGCGGTCCGGTAGTCGCCCGCAGTTCCACCACCCTTCCCTGTCCGGCGGTTCCTTCGGGTTCTCTTACAGGTCTGCATATCCCCTCGTTCTCCAGGAACCTAGTTGGTGTCGGCTGCCTCCAGGACCTTGGCGTCACCACTACGTTCCCTGGCCACGAGCGGTATGCTGTCTGTACCGAGGCCGCCACTGGTGCCCCCCTATCCACGTTCCCCCGGGACCCGGTGTCCGGCCTGTTCACTCTGGACACCGCGACCCCCCCGGCTGGAGCGCCCCCTCAGGTGGCTGCGTCTACCCAGGTTGATGCTGCCTGCTCCTGTCGCTCCCTCACTCACCCGACCCTCCTGTGGCACCACCGCCTAGGTCACCCTGCGCTCCCGCGTCTGCGTCACATGTCTCAGCACGGTCTCGTCCTTGGTCTCCCAGGTTCGCTCCCCGCGTTTCCCTCCTCTCCAGCCCCACCTTGCACGCCTTGTGTCGAGGGTCGGCTTCGCCGTGCCCCTCACTCCTCCTCGTTTCCCCCTACCGCCGCGCCGCTGCAGACCCTGCACCTGGACGTCTGGGGCCCCGCCCCCGTCCCTGGGCCGCGTCGAGAGCGCTACTTCCTTGTGCTTGTCGACGACTTCACTCGTTACACCACAGTCTTTCCACTGGAGCGCAAGGCCAACGTGCCTGGCGCTCTCATCCCCTGGCTTGTCTCTGCGCGTGTCCACCGCGGTCTCCCTGTCTTGCGTCTTCACTCAGATCGTGGTGGCGAGTTTGCCTCCGGTGTCCTTGGCGAGTTTGTCGTGCGGAGGGCATCACCCAGACGTTCACCCTACCGGACTCCCCACAGCAGAATGGGGTCGCTGAGCGACGCATCGGTTTGGTCATGGAGGTCGCTCGCACCTCCATGATCCATGCCGGTGCACCCCATTTTCTGTGGCCGTTCGCTGTGCGCTACGCTTCTCACCAGCTTAACCTGTGGCCGCACCCTCAGCAGCCGCAGGTTTCGCCGACCCGTCTTTGGACTGGGTCCCCTGGTGACGCGTCTGCGTTTCACGTCTGGGGCTGCCTTGCTCACGTCCGTGCCTCCGGCACGGACAAGCTCACTGCCCGCACCCTTCCCTGCGTCTTCCTCGGTTTTCCCCTTGACGCGTCCGACTGGCACTTTTACCACCCGCCGTCTCACCGCTTCTTTCACTCTCGTGACGTCACCTTTGACGAGTCCGTCTCCTACTACCGCCGCTTTCCCCACCGTGGTCCCCCGGTTACCCCCCCCCTGTTCCTGGTCACCCCTTCCCCGGTCGTCCCTGCCCCTCCTCCTCCTCCTCCTCGTCCCGCCCCCTCTAGTGTGTCCCACGTCACCCCCCTTCCGTCCGTGGACCAGGTTGAGGAGTCTTCTGACTCTGGTGGCCCTCCTGTGCAGTCCTCGCCGGCCGCCCCTCCCCAGGTGTCCCCTCCCCAGTCCCCTCCTCCACCGCCACTACCGCTGCTGCAGCCGTCGTCGTCGCCGCCGCCGTCGCATCCGCCGCCGCCGTCGCAGCCCCCGTTCGCTGACTCTGGGGGTGCTCGTCCCGGTCGCCCTGGGGGTGGTCCCTCTGGGGGTGCTGGTGTGGAGTGTGCCGGTGGTAGCCGAGGAGCAGCTTGCGGTCCAGGTGTCGCCGTTGTGCCGCCGCAGCAGCGGTCCCCGCCGGTGTCCGCCCTTCGCCTGCTCGGCCTTCCGTTCCCCGACCCTGCGTCGGTTCCTCCTCTTCCTGTCTACGGCCCTGTTTTTCCTCCGTCGGACTCTTCCCCGGCTCGTCTCCCCCCTCGTTCCCCTCCTGTGTCCCCTCCCCTGTCTCCTGACCCGACTCCTCCGTCGCACGTCTGGTCTCACCGCCCCTCCCGTGCTCGTCCTGCCTCGCCTGTCTTGTGCTCCCACCCTATGTTGCTTCGTTCCCACGCGTCTCGTCCTCCCCTTCTCCCGTCGCCTCCTCCGTCCTCCCTTGTTGTTGCGCCCCCCCCGCCATCCGACTACCTTCGTGCCGCTCGTCCTCTCGTTCCTCGGGTCCTTGCCTCTCTCGTTACCGACCCGTCTGTTCCGGTCCCCTGCCTTGACGCCCTTGTCGCTGCTGTCGCTGACTTCGCCTCTACCCGTCGCCTTGACTACGCCACCGCTCTGGTCTCTGACCCTGCCTGTCCTCCGTCTGTCGGGGGTGCTCCTGCCCTTGGCAGTGACGTCCTGGAGGACCGCCAGTTCGAGCTTGCTTTCCTCTCCGAGGCTGCTCCCCATCTCTGTTCCATGCTGCTAGTCCCTGAGGGTGACCCAGACGCTTTCGACATCCCGACCCCTCGCACTTACGCTGAGGGGACTTCGGGACCCTGGGCCTCGCAGTGGATAGCTGCCATGGAGCAGGAGATGGCATCTTGGAGATCCACCGGCACCTTCGTCGACGCAGTTCCCCCACCTGGGGTGAACGTAGTCGATGGCCGCTGGCTCTTCAAGGTGAAGCGCCCTCCTGGAGAGCCGCCTGTCTTCAAGGCGCGCTATGTGGCTAGAGGCTTCAGTCAGCGCGAGGGGGTGGACTTCTTCCAGACTTTCGCTCCGACCCCGAAGATGACTACTCTTCGGGTTCTGTTACACCTAGCTGCTCAGCGTGACTACGAGCTTCACTCCCTCGACTTCTCCACTGCCTTCCTTCAGGGCAGCCTACACGAGCAGGTCTACCTGCGTCGCCCTCCGGGCTTTACTGGCACCTTCCCTCCTGGGACCCAGTGGCTCCCACGGCGCCCCGTCTACGGCCTGCGCCAGGCTCCCCGTGAGTGGCACGACACTCTCCGTGCTACCCTTGCTGACCTGCAGTTCTTTCCGTCTTCCGCAGACCCTTCACTCTTCGTTCGTGCTGGCCAGACTCCGTTCTACATCCTTGTTTACGTCG
Organism: Closterium sp. NIES-67; assembly: GCA_027943415.1. Taxonomy (NCBI): domain Eukaryota; kingdom Viridiplantae; phylum Streptophyta; class Zygnematophyceae; order Desmidiales; family Closteriaceae; genus Closterium; species Closterium sp. NIES-67. The sequence goes on from BQMB01002371.1 coordinate 50,043, forward strand.
ACGACCTGGTCTTTGCCACGGCAGACAGGGACGCACTGGCCTCCGTGAAGGCAGAGCTGCTGAAGAGACACACCTGCACTGACCTTGGAGAACTGCGCCGTTACCTTGGCTTGCAGATCTCCAGGGACAGAGCTGCGCGCACCATCACCCTGACTCAGTCACACTTGGTGCACCAGGTCCTTCAGAGGTTCAGCCTTCATTTCTCCTCTGCACAGCCCACCCCTCTGCCTGTAGACCACAGACTCTCCGCTCCAGTGTCTGAGGAGTTGGTAGAGCCCAGCGGCCCCTACGCAGAGCTGGTGGGTTGCCTCATGTACCTGATGACTTGCACTCGCCCAGATCTCGCATACCCTCTCAGCATCCTGGCGCGCTTTGTGGCCACAGGCAGACACCGACCGCAGCACTGGTCTGCCGCTAAGAGGGTTCTGCGTTATCTTGCTAGTACATCGGGCATGGGGTTAGTGCTTGGAGGACGCAGGCCAGTGGTCCTTACTGGACACACAGACGCTTCGTGGGCAGACGACGCTGAGACACTCAGGTCTACCCAGGGCTACTGCTTCAGCCTTGGCTCAGGTGCCGTCTCGGGGAGAGCTACTCGCTCCTCGTCTGTTGCACAGTCCAGCTGTGAGGCTGAGATCTACGCTGGTGCCATGGCGGCACAGGAGCTCCGCTGGCTGACCTTCTTGCTCACTGACTTAGGTGAGCGGCCTAGCTCTGCCCCGGTCCTGTTCGCTGACAACAGGGCCATGATCCTCCTGTGTCAGGAGCCTCGACTCGAGGGCAGAGCGAAGCACATTCAGCTGCGGTACTTCCTCCTGCGTGAGCTACAGCAGCGACGTCAGGCTCGCGTAGTACACTTGGCCTCAGGTGCCAACACAGCTGATATCTTTACGAAGGCGCTTGCGCCTAAAGATCATCAGCGGCACTGTGTACAGCTTGGTCTAGTTCCTGTTGCTTCTCACTTGCTAGGACCTTGACTTGTACTGTCCTTTATATGTATACTCAGACTGGACTTGTGTCCTCTCCCAGTGGCTGGACCAGTAGTGCCGCCCTGGCCTTGTTCTTGCCTTGTCTGTACTCCTTCTGACTGGTCTCTCAGACCCTTGTCTCAGAGGTTGGACTAGTAGTGCCGCCCTGAGCTGCTTGTTTAGGGTATTCCCCTATGCAGTCTAGGGGGTGTGTCAAACATCTGTATTTGTCATGTTTGTATAGACTGTATAGGGTTACCGCTTAGAGGGTACAACACTTAGGTATATTTGTGTGTACTCTCACTTTACTATTATTCAATTCCAATTCTGATACTTCGTGCAGTCCTGCGACATTTGTCGCACGCGACGTGGGCCTTGCTGATTTCTGCAGGGGGGGGTTCAAGAGGGACGTATTGCTGTTTTTCGTGGGCTCGCTGGGCGAAAATCAAGTGGGGCCCCACATGATGTCCAAGTGGAGCCCAATTCGACATGGCAAAATAACGTGCCACATCGTGCAGCCCACGACGCATTACGTTGTGCGAAATTCGCAAGGCAGAAATATGCCAACTGGACATGTTATGAGCATCGAATAATGCAGGCTGCTGCCCAGCACCGAATAATAAAAAGCTCCTCGACACAAAAGGGGCCCTCATCAAGAGGGGTCCCTGTCAAACACATTTGTGTGTGATGTTGTAGACCATACAAGGTTGTGCCTTAGAGAGTACAGCCCCCTAGGTTATAATGCCTTGTACTCTCACATTCTAGTCATTCTTTCAGTTTGATACGGTATCATGAGTAGGTTAGGTCCCCTTCGCCCACCAGCGCTTCCGCCGTAGGTCCTAGCTGTCTCGCCTACCCCGTCCCCTAGCGGCCCCGCGGCCCCGTCTCGTAGTGTCCTAGAGGACCGGCAGTACGAGCTTGCTTTCCTGTCTGAGGCTGCTCCCCATCACTGTTCCATGCTGTTAGTCCCTGAGGGTGACCCAGACGCTTTCGACATCCCGACCCCTCGCACCTACGCTGAGGCGACCTCGGGACCCTGGGCCTCTCAGTGGATAGCTACCATGGAGCAGGAGATGGCATCTTGGAGAAACACCGGCACCTATGTCGCGCAGTTCCCCCACCTGTGGTGAACGTAGTCGATGGCCGATGGCTCTTCAAGGTGAAGCGACCCCCTGGAGAGCCGCCTGTTTTCAAGGCGCGCTACGTGGCTAGAGGCTTCAGTCAGCGTGAGGGCGGCACTACTAGTCCAGCCACTGAGACAAGGGTCTAAAGACCTGTCAAAAGGAGTACAGGCAAGACAAAAACAAGGCCAGGGCGGCACTACTGGTCCAGCCACTGGGAGAGGACACAAGTCCAGTCTGAGTAAATATGTATATATAAAGGACAACACAAAGTCAAGGCCCTAGCAAGTGAGAGGCTACAGGAACTAAACCGAGCTGTACACAGTGCCGCTGATGATCTTTAGGCGCAAGTGCCTTTGTCAAGATATCAGCTGTGTTGGCACCGGAGGCCAAGTGTACTACGCGAGCCTGGCGACGCTGCTGTAGCTCGCGCAGGAGGAAGTACCGCAGCTGGATATGCTTCGCTCAGCCCTCGAGTCGAGGCTCCTGATACAGGAGGATCATAGCCCTGTTGTCAGCGTACAGGACCGAGGCAGAGCTAGGCCGCTCACCTAAGTCAGTGAGCAAGAAGGTCAGCCAGCGGAGCTCCTGTGCCACCATGGCACTGGCATAGATCTCAGCCTCACAGCTGGACTGGGCAACAGACAAGGAGCGGGTAGCTCTCCACGAGACGGCACCTGAACCAAGGCTGAAGCAGTAGCCCTGGGAAGACATGAGTGTCTCGGCGTCGTCTGCCCAAGAAGCGTCTGAGTGTCCGGTAAGGACCTCTGGCCTGCGTCCTCCTAGCACTAACCCCATGCCCGATGTACTAGCGAGATAACGCAAAACCCTCTTAGCGGCAGACCAGTGCTGCGGTAGGTGTCTGCCTGTGGCCACAAAGCGAACCAGAATGCTGAGAGGGTATGCGAGATCTGGGCGAGTGCAAGTCATCAGGTCCATGAGGCCACTGGGCTCTACTGACTCCTCAGGAACTGGAGCCGAGAGTCTGTGGTCTACAGGCAGAACGGTGGGCTGTGCACAGGAGAACAGAAGGCCGAACCTCTGAAGGACCTGGCGCACCAAGTGTGACTGAGTCAAAGTGATGCTCTGTCCCGCTGCTCTGGTGCGAGCTGATGCTATGGTGCGCGCTGATGCTATGGTGCGCGCTGATGCTATAGTGCGCGCTGCTCTACCCCTGGAGATCTGCAAACCAAAGTAATGGCGCAGTTCTCCAAAGTGAGTGCAAGTGTGTCTCTTCAGCAGCTCTGCCTTCACCGAGGCCAGTGCGTCCCTATCTGCTGTGGCAAAGACCAGATCATCCACGTAAACGAGGATGTAGAACGGAGTCTGGCTTGTACGAACAAAGAGCGAGGGGTCTGTGGAAGACGGGAAGAACTGCAGGTCAGCAAGGGTAGCACGCAGAATGTCGTGCCACTCACGAGGAGCCTGTCGCAGGCTGTAGACGGGACGCCGCAGGAGCCACTGGGTCCCATGAGGGAAGGTGCCAGTGAAACCCTGAGGGCGACGCAGGTAGACCTGCTCGTGTAGGCTGCCCTGAAGAAACGCAGTGGAGAAGTCGAGGGAGTGAAGCTCGTAGTCACGCTGGGCAGCTATGTGTAGCAGCACTCGAAGAGTAGTCATCTTCGGGGTCGGAGCGAAGGTCTGGAAGAAGTCCACCCCCTCACGCTGACTGACACCTCTAGCCACGTAGCGTGCCTTGAACACAGGCGGCTCTCCAGGAGGGTGCTTCACTTTGAAGAGCCAGCGGCCATCGACTACGTTCACCCCAGGTGGGGGAACTGCGTCGACGTAGGTGCTGGTGGATCTTCAAGATGCCATCTCCTGCTCCATGGCAGCTATCCACTGAGAGGCCCAAGGTCCCGAGGTCGCCTCAGCGTAAGTGCGAGGGGTAGGAATGTCGAAGGCGTCTGGGTCACCCTCAGGGACTAGCAGCATGGAACAGAGTTGGGGAGCAGCCTCTGACAGGAAAGCAAGCTCAAAATAGTGGTCCTCCAGGATGTCACTGCCGAGGGTAGGAGCACCCCCGACAGACGGAGGACAGGCAGGGTAAGAGACCAGAGCGGTGGCGTAGTCAAGGCGGGCAGGTAGAGGCGAAGTCAGTGACCGCAGCGATAAGAGCGTCAAGACACGAGACCGGAACGGACGGGTCGGTAATGAGAGAGGCGAGGACCCGAGGAACAAGGGGACGAGCGGCACGAAGGTAGTCAGACAGAGGAGGAGGCGCAACGGTGAGAGAGGACGGAGGAGGCGACGGTAGAAGTGCAGGACGAGACGCGTGGGAACGGAGCAACATAGGGTGAGAGCGCGTGAGAGGGGAGACAGGACGAGCACAAGAGGGACGGCGGGACCAGACATGAGACGGAGGCGTCGGGTCAGGAGACAGAGGAGGGGACACCGGCGGGGACTACTGCTGCGGCGGCAAAACAGCGACACCGGGACCGCAAGCTGCTCCACGGCTACCTCCGGGACACTCCACGCCTGCACCCCCAGAAGGAGCACCCCCAGAGGCCGAAACCCCTCGAGCAGCGGGACCACCCCCAGTGCCACAGGGACAGGCCACGACAGGAACCCCAGGACTAGCACCCACTCCAACGCGAGCACCCCCAGAGTCGACGAACTGCTGCTGCGACGGCGGCGGCGGAGACGACGGCTGCGACAGTAGAGGCGACGGCGGCTGCAGAGGCGGTGGAGGAGGAGGCACCGGAGGAGGGGTAGACGGCGAGGACTGCGCCGCAGGACCACCAGAGGCAGAAGACTCCTCGACCGGAACAACCGACGGGAGAGGGGTGACGTGGGACACACCAGAGGGGGCAAGACGGGGAGGGGGAGGGGGGGGGGCAGAGACCACCCGGGAAGGAGTGACCAGGAACAGGGGGGGAGTAACAGGGGGACCGCGGTGGGGAAATTGACGGTAGAAGGAGACGGAATCGTCTAAGGTGACATCGCAAGAGTGAAAGAACCGGTGAGACGGCGGGTGGTAGAAGTGCCAGTCGGACGCGTCAAGGGGAAAACCGAGGAAGACACAGGGAAGGGTGCGGGCAGTAAGCTTCTCCGTGCCAGAGGCACGAACGTGAGCAAGGCAGCCCCAGACGTGGAACGCAGACGCGTCACCAGGAGACACGGTCCAAAGGAGGGTCGGCGAAACCTGCGGCCGCTGGGGGTGCGGCCACAGGTTAAGCTGGTGAGCAGCGTAGCGGACAGCGAACAGCCACAAAAAATGGGGTGCACCGGCATGGATCATGGAGGTGCGAGCCACTTCCATGACCAAACCGATGCGTCGCTGAGCGACCCCATTCTGCTGTGGGGAGTCTGGCAGGGTGAACGTCTGGGTGATGCCCTCCGCACGACAGAAGCGACCAAGGACACCAGAGGCAAACTCGCCACCGCGGTCTGAGTGAAGACGCAAGACAGACAGACCTCGGCGGACACGCGCAGAGACAAGCGAGGGGATGAGAGCGTCAGGCACATCAGCCTTTCGCTCCAGGGGAAAAACGGTGGTGTAGCGAGTAAAGTCTTCGACAAGCACGAGGAAGTAACGCTCTCGACGCGGCCCATGGACGGGGGCAGGGCCTCAGACGTCCATGTGTAGGGTCTGCAGCGGCGCGACGGTAGGGGGAACGAGGAGGAGTGAGGGGCACAGCGAAGCCGACCCTCGACACAAGGCGTGCACAGTGGAGCGGGGGAGGAGGGAAAAGCGGGAAACGAACCAGGGAGACCAAGGACGAGACCGTGCTGGGACATGTGACGCAGATGCGGGAGTGCAGAGTGACCTAGACGGTGGTGCCACAGGAGGGTCGGGTGAGTGAGGGACCGACAGGAGCAGGCAGCAGCAACCTGGGAAGACGCAGCCACCTGAGGGGGCGCCCCAGCCGGGGGGGTCGCGGTGTCCAGGGTGAATAGGCCGGACACCGGGTCTCGGGGGAACGTGGACAGGGGGGCACCAGTGGCGGCCTCGGTACAGACAGCATACCGCTCGTGACCAGGGAACGTAGTGGTGACGCCAAGGTCCTAGAGGCAGCCGACACCAACTAGGTTCCTGGAGAACGAGGGGATATGCAGACCTGTGAGAGTGCCCGAAGGAACCGTCGGAAAGGGAAGTGTGGTGGAACTGCGGGCGACGACTGGACCGCCGGAGGGGTCAGCAAGAGAAACTGCAGCAGGAACAGGAAGCAGCGTCAGCGTAGTGGAGTCGCGGAAGAAACACCGGGAAGCGCCAGAGTCCAAGGTGAAGGAAAGCGCAGCAGTGGCGTGTGGCGACGGGGCAGCGACGGAAGCACCAAGGCTAAACAAAGCAGGAGCTCCTACGCCTGACGCAGTAGGAGAAGCTAAGCTAGGCACACCTAGACTAGGTGACAAGGAGTAGCACACTAGAGTCATAAGCATACATCACATGCAGGGCAGCAACAATGGCATCCATGTCCATGTCAAAAATCTGAACTCTACGACTAAGCAAACTGTGCCAGTCCGAGAGGTCGGGCGACGGGCCGAAGCGCTGACGAAACAGGTCATCCAGGCGACGAAAACAACGGGCAGTGGTGTGACCGATCTTACCGTAAACGAAGCCGCGGCGAGGACCGGTCTGGAGCTGGTACTGACAGCGCACGCCTCCCGAACCGCCATCCGGTACACCCCCACGCACACGGCTACCACCAGCGCCAGGCCACCCGGGTGGGAGTCCACTCGCCGGCCTCGTCTGCTGCGGCTGCTGCGGCTGGTGCTGGGGCTGCGGCTGCTGCGGCTACTGCTGCTGCTGCGGCGGCTGGGGCGGCTGCTCAACCGAACCCGGCAGGGACCCCTCGTCCGCTCCACCACCAGGCGACCCGACTCCACCACTACCTCCACCTGCGCCCCCACCCCCTCCGCCGCGCCCAGACTTGGGGCGGCGACCCTTCCCCGGACGGAACTGCGCTGCAGCGGCGGTCTCAGCCACAGCTGCAGAACCATCGGAGAAGGTGCACTGAGCGAGGGCACAACCCTGAAAGATAGGGACCGACACAGTACCACTCGCCTGGGCGATAGAGCGGTGGCGGGTCTCAATAACAGTCAAGTTGTCTACAAAGTCTGTGAGGGTGGGGTCACCGCGGTACGATGCAATGCAGTGCGATGCAGTGCAGTGCGGTGAAGTGCGGTGCAGGGCTGTGCAGAGCTGTGCAGGGGGATGCAGAACCGTACCAGGGAGGGTGCAGGGCAGTATCCGAGGAGCGGGCCGCACACAAAATGGCAGCAGGCCGGTAGGGAGGTGAGCACGGGGCCGGAGGTCGACGGGCAGGGCTCGCGCAGGGGTCGGCAGAACGGGCGCGGGGCCGGCTAGGATGGGCGCGGGGGCCAAGAAGGACGGGCGCTGGGTCGGCTAGGACGGGCCTAGGGCGGGCGCTGGGGCCGGTAGGACGGGCGCGGGGCCGGCTAGGACGGGCGCGGGGGCCAGTAGGAGGAGCGCAGGGGCCAGCTAGGACGGGCGCAGGGCCAGCTAGGACGGGCGCGGGGCCAGCTAGGACCGGCGCTGGGCCGGTTAGGACGGGCGCAGGGGCCGGTGGGACGGGCGCGGGGGCCAGCTAGGACAGGCGCGGGGCCAGCTAGGACGGGCGCGGGCCGGCTAGGACGGGCGCGGGGGCCGGCTAGGACGCGCGCGGGGGCCGTTAGGATGGGCGCGGGGGCCAGCTAGGATGGGCGCAGAGCCGATAGGACGGGCGCGGGGCCAGCTAGGACGGGCGCGTGGCCGGCAAGGACAGGCGCGGGGGCCGGCTAGGACGGGCGCGGGGGCCGGTAGGACGGACGTGGGGGCCGGGAGGGCGGGCGCGGGGCCAGCTAGGGCGGGCGCGAGGCCGGCTAGGACGGGCGCGGGGGCCGGCAAGGACGGGCGCGGGGGCCGGTAGGACGGGCGCGGGGGCCAGCTAGGACGGGCGGCTAGGGCGCGGGGGCGGCTAGATCCTAGAGCGGAAGCGTGGGCAGGCAGCGGGACCTACCTACTGCTGATACCATCTTAGAAATGAATGAATGATGACTAGAGAACCTAGGTACAAGGATATATGTCTAAGGGTTGTACTCGCTAAGAGGTGACCCTATACAGTCTATACAAATACTAGAGATACAAATGTTTGACAGTTGTGCCTTAGAGAGTAGAGCCCCCTAGGTTATAATGCCTTGTACTCTCACATTCTAGTCATTCTTTCAGATTGATATGGTATCATGAGTAGGTTAGGTCCCCTTCGCCCACCAGCGCTTCCGCCGTAGGTCCTAGCTGTCTCGCCTACCCCGTCCCCTAGCGGCCCCGCGGCCCCGTCTCGTAGCGTCCTAGAGGACCGGCAGTACGAGCTTGCTTTCCTGTCTGAGGCTGCTCCCCATCACTGTTCCATGCTGCTAGTCCCTGAGGGTGACCCAGACACTTTCGACATCCCGACCCCTCGCACCTACGCTGAGGCGACCTCGGGACCCTGGGCCTCTCAGTGGATAGCTACCATGGAGCAGGAGATGGCATCTTGGAGATCCACCGGCACCTATGTCGACGCAGTTCCCCCACCTGGGGTGAACGTAGTCGATGGCCGATGGCTCTTCAAGGTGAAGCGACCCCCTGGAGAGCCGCCTGTTTTCAAGGCGCGCTATGTGGCTGGAGGCTTCAGACAGCGTGAGGGGGTGGACTTCTTTCAGACTTTCGCTCCGACCCCGAAGATGACTACTCTTTAGACGCTGCTATACGTAGCAGCACAGCGTGACTACGAGTTACACTCCCTCATTTTCTCCACTGCTTTTCTGCAGGGCAGCCTACACGAGCAGGTCTACCCGCGCCGCCCTCAGGGCTTCACTGGTACCTTCCCTCCTGGGACCCAGTGGCTACTGCGGCGCCTAGTCTACGGCTTACGACAGGCGCCCCGTGAGTGGCACGACACACTGCGTGCTACCCTTGCTAACCTGCAGTTCTTTCCGTCCTCTGCAGACCCCTCGCTCTTCGTTCGTGCTAGCCAGACCCCGTTCTACATTCTTGTTTACGTAGACGACCTGGTCTTCGCTACTGCAGGCAGAGACGCGCTGGCCTCCGTGAAGGCCGAGCTGCTGAGGAGACACACCTGCACTGACCTAGGAGAGTTGCGCTGCTACCTTGGCCTGCAGATCTCCAGGGACAGAGCAGCACGCACCATTTCTCTCACATAGTCACACTTGGTGCGCCAGGTCCTTCAGAGGTTTGGTCTTCAATTCTCCTCCGCACAGCCCACACCTCTGCCAGTAGACCACGGGCTCTCGGCTCCTTGTCCTAAGGATTCAGTAGAGCCAAGTGGTCCTTACGCAGAGCTGGTGGGTTGCCTCATGTATCTGATGACTTGGACCCGTTCCGATCTCGCATACCCTCTCTGCATCTTGGCTCGCTTTGTAGCCACCGGCAGACACCGACCACATCACTGGTCGGCTGTTAAGAGGGTTTTGTGTTATCTAGCGAGTACATCGGGCATGGGGCTAGTGTTAGGAGGATGTAGGCCGGTGGTTCTTACTGGGCACACAGACGCTTCTTGGGCAGACGACGGTGAGACCCTCAGGTCCTCACTGGGCTACTGCTTTAGCCTTCGTTCGGGTGCCATCTCGTGGAGGTCCACTCGCTCCTCGTCTGTTGCCCTATCTAGCTGTGAGGCTGAGATCTACGCCGGTGCCATGGCGGCACAGGAGCTCCGCAACCTGACCTTCTTGCTCACCGACTTAGGTGAGCGGCCTAGCTCTGCCCCGGTCCTGTACGCTGACAACAGGGCCATGCGTTGGTGAGTCGGAACGGCATTACCAGATAATCGTACGACCCGTACCGAGTTCGGAAGGCAGTTTTGTGGATGGAATTGTCTGCCATTCGTATCTGCCAGTATCCGGACCGCAGATCCTGTTTGGAAATTTCCGTGGCTCCCCAAAGCTGGTCAAGCAGGTCATCGATTTGTGGAATTGGGTATTTGTTCTTGATGGTCTGCTTTTTAAGAGCTCGGTAATCGATGCACATGCGCAGGCTTCCGTCTGGTTTCAATGTGAAGAGTACTGGGGCACCGTATGATGAAGTGGATGGTCGGATGAGTCCTTTAACGAAAAGATACTCGATCTGTTTCTTCATGCCAGCTAGTTCCGTGGGGCTGAGCTGATATGGTGCTCGGAAGGTCGCCTTCGAATCTGATTCTTCCATGATCTCGTGTTGGTGCGTTCGGTAGGGCGGCAGCTCGTTCGGAAGGTCTTCGGGATGAATGTCTTGGAACTCCTTCAGTAATTCCCTGATTTTTTCTGGAGGTTCCGAGGTTTTCTCTGTCGCTATCGCCAGGGACCCGGTGTCGATTCGCTTTACGTACTTCTTGAATCTTGGAAGTGTCTCCACTAGGATATCTTTTGTATCGTCCCAGTTGGGTAGCTGGACTCTCCTTCCGTTGTTGTACATGCTTGCGGTACGATTTACCCAGTTGATCTTGGGGTTGAATCTTTTTAGGAAGTCTCGCCCGAAGATCAACTCAAGTCCTTTATGTTGGTGATGGGGAGTGCAGGTTTCCAGCGCAGTGGTCCGATTTGTAGGTGTAACACTGCTTCGCTGTATACTGATAACTTACTGCCGTCCACCATCGTTGCAGAGAATCCTGAAGGCTGGTACTCTTCCCGAAGTCGGTCGATTACTGCCTTGGAGGCGTCGTCCTTTGCAGATGACCTCGAGCACGAGGGGCAGGCGTTTCTCAGAGTACCCAAAGATAGTTTCGTTAATTAGATCATTGGGTACATCCTTATATTCCATACACACCTTTTCCTTGCTATCTACTCTTGGGTTGGCAGCTGGCCAAGGCTGCTTGGAGAAAGGCTCTCCCTCAGGACCCTGAGCTTTCTTGACGAATGTGTGGATCGTTGATGCCAAATTTGCTGAGATGTATGCATCCGAAGGAGGAGTTCAGTGTTTTTGCAAGTTCTTGTAGACCCCTAGCTTCCTCTTGAGCTGCTTCAGCTCCACCGACGTCTTCCCTGAGGAACATGTAGTCGTTGTGAGCTGGTATCGGGAGAGGACGTTGACTCCATGGAAAGGTCGTCTTCTTCCCACACTCCTTTATTTTGTCCCCAAGTTTTCCGGTACTGGTACGATCTCCACAAGTTTCTGCTTCTTCTGGGGTCCCTCCCGAAATTTGTCCAAGGCTCTAGCCGTTCGAGAATAATAAGTTTTCATTAAAGCATCCTCATATGATAACTAAAACGAATACTTATATTTTCTTGGGTCTTCTCGGAGTTTCCCTGTCTCGGATTTTCTGTAGGCAGCCAGTCAGCAGGACGGACAGCATGGTTCCCTTATGAGAATTTAGCGCTAACTCGTTGGTTGGCGCTAACTTCTCACCCTCCCACTAACGACAAGCTACAGTACAAATGACGACAAGGTACAGTGGAACGAGAAATTTGCGGTGGACATGTGTGTTCCCCCCAACGTCGCAGTCGAGAGGGATGAACCCTTCAGCATGGCTCTGCGGTTGTCTGGTCTAGAAATACGCATGGCTACAACAGTTTCACTAAAGGTCAACTTCAACATCGTGTCGAGGTCTGACCCGAGGTTGACGGAAATGATATGTACATATTACTTTTTTTTTGCTGACGTGTGATGGTGTTACAGGCGAAGCTCGTCAGAGTCGCACAAGATTTTAGGGTGCCGGGGATTCAATCGCTCAATTATTTCGCATTCCCTCGCCACGGGCAAATGAGGCTTTCGCACGAGCACAGGGCGAATGATGTGGGTATTTGTGGGGGGGGGGCTTGTGTGGCAATGTTTGATGCCAGTGTGCGACTCTTGTGAAGCGATCAGGCGACGACGGTGCACAGTTCCATGGCGACGAAACCTAGTCGGCAACGACTTGTCCCTTGCTATATGCTGGTAGCAGACGCAATCATGAGTGACTCAAACAGATTTCCCATTGCCCGTGTATTGGGGGTTTCGGGAAACGATTCTGATTGGGCGTCAGGTTGAGCTGCGATAAGGTTGGGCATCGTTTGTAGTCGTCATTTGTATGACCCGAACTGAGCTGACACGACGCAAGAATAAGCCCTAAGGGTCCACATTTGGACAAAAACAGCAATTGTCCCCATCGACATTGCTTGGTGTGGTGGTTGTTGCTTGTCTCGTCACCTAGCTTGGCGCTGTTGTCTCGTGTCCTTTCCAGTGGCCCAGTTTTTGATGGTGTCTCAAGCCAATCAGATTTGTTGAGCGGGGACGGTCATGCCCGCTAGAGGGAAAAGGCCTGCACCCGAGCCGCGCTGACAACGCTTGATCGACATAGAATCTTCGGTTGGACAAACGACTCCGCACAAGAAACGATGTCTACCCGGGGGCAAAAAAAAAATCCCCTTGGTGCCCCCACATCAGACGAGGGAGGCATCAACCCTAAACTCGCGGATGCCTGCGCGAGTTTAGGGCCGATGCCACCCCGAGTCGCATGCCGGGGCCCCTAAGGGTTTATTGTTTTTCTTGCCCGGGGCAGCGCGACGGGGTGTGACGGCCGTCGGTCGGAGCCCGTTAAAGGCTTGTCTGTCGAGAGTTACTGATCGGGATAGCATCGTCGGTTGAGCTGGTGGTTTGTGTTGTGAAGACGGGTTGACTTGAGTTTGGGAGGCCCCGAAGACCCTGACCCCGAGCCCGATTGATGAACCTCGAGTGGATATTTGAACCCTCTGATCTCCCCTAACAAGGTCAGGACATGGAACATTTGCGTGTCTTGGCTGGTTCCCTCGAAAGTAACCAGTCAGGGAACCGCGATACTGGTTCTGCCCTCTGATAGTCACCAATCAAATTGTTCGACGAACACGGGGAAGATACGGAAGCCCTTCGAGGGCCTCCGTGGAATGTTCGTCGCGAAAAGTTGCTTTGGACTCCAAGCTCGCGAAAATGATGAGGGTGACCTCACTGGAGGGATTAGGGCGTGTCTCCAAAGATCGTTTACCCGTTTTTAACACGCAGATCCGTTTGACGGTACGCAATGTGAATCGATTTTGAAACAGATATCGATTTGGGAACAGGTCCGAAATAAAGGTAAGTTCGAAAGGACAGCATCGAGACCAGCACAGACAAAGGAGCGGGTAACGGGGTCCCGCCATGCGAAACCCACGCGACGCGTGTAACAATATGAGGGCCAATCGGCGCAGCGGGTGTAGGTTATTCGATAGCAACGTGCGAGGCTGCTAAGTGTCGCTAGAGAATTTCGCTAGAGGTGGTGCCGGTAATGGTTGGCAAACCGGGTGATCTATTTTTGTCGTGCGAAGCTACCTGGAAACGCGCGCTGGTGTCCGCTAATTTTGGGTGTGAAATGGGGGTGTCTTGTTCGGGCATGATATATGGTTACACATATAAGAGAGGTAACTGAACTCTGTGTTGAAGAAAGAAATACTTTAGTGACAGAAACGCGAGGCTGGTTCACCGAACCGTGATGCCGGTTCGGCTGGTGCTGTGCTGAAGTTGTCTGCTTGTTCAAAGTAGCCCAACGTCAGATCAATCCCGACGCCAGAATCTCCAGAATTTGCCGACCTCGGGAATTGATGCCGGCACTTTGAGCACGTTGTCACTGTCGAATTAATTTGGGTCAGGTGTAAAAATTATTCGCCCGCTAAACACATGCCTTGTTTTCGAGAATGACGAAACATGTGAATGTTTTCATGTGCTCGATTTCGCGGATTTTGCCGAATGTTTTCTGGGCGCCGTGCCACGGCCCTACCCGAATTGTTTCCGCCGACGTCAAGCACTCAGAGCGCGTTTTGGAGCAAAAACCAAATCGCGTAACAAAGCAAACGGCTGGGAACATTGAAGAGAAACATATTTGGAATACGCTCTAACTCAGAAGTGGGTTCGGAAAATATGGAAACTCAATGAGGAAGATCCGTGCTTTGAAAGAAATCGAAGAGGCATTAAAACGGTCGACCCTCTTTGCGCGCGATGAATGGCATGCCCCCGTTACCCAAAACAAACGACCCCTCCAACTTTGTACCCATTTTGGGTTTGATTAGAATAAATGTGGAAATGAAATTCTGGTATGTACAAACATTTGCCTCTGCCCAGTACAATTTACGGGAGTGCACGCATTTAATGCTTCGCAACAAAAGTACTGCCCGTGGCTGCTGGCCCACGTCTTACACCTGGTGTCCACAAATGCTCTGCTCGAGACAGTCCCAACTGAATCCGTCCAAAACAATGTCTTCGTCCAAATACATCTAGTGTGATTTGTAAACAGTATGTTCCAATGTCCGGTTTCAGGTGTATAGACAAAGCTCGTCAGAGTCGCACAAGATTTTAGGGTGCCAAGGATGCAATCACATGCCCTCGTCACGGGCAAAAGAGGCTTTAGCACGAGCACACGACAAAAAGGGTGAGTATTTGTGGGGGGGGGGGGGGGGGGAGGGGGAGTAGGTGGGGGGGGCTTAGGTGGCGATGTTTGTTGTCAGCATGCGTCTCTTGTGAGACGATCAGACGATTGCAGTGCATGGTTTCATGACAGCGAAACCAAGTCGGCTATGACTTGTCCCATGCTTAATGTTCATCATAAACTCAATCTTGACATGTCGCAGAGTGACTCAAACGGATCTCGCATTGCCTGTATATCGGGAGTTTTGGGACGCGATTCTGATTAGGCACTGGGTTGAGCTGCGATAAGGCTGGGCATCGTTTGTACACCTTTGTTGCAGACCGGAGGCAGTACTATTGTCACGATGCATTAAATGCATGCACGCAAGTAAATTGTACTGGACGGAGGCAAATGTTTGTTCAATAGACAGGAATTTCATTTCCTCGTTTCGTCAAATCAAAACCAACATGGGTACAGGAGGAGGGGGTCGACCGTTTTGGGTGACGTGGGCACACCATACATCGCGCGGAAAAAGGGTCGACCGTTTTGAGGCGTCCTCAATTGTCGTCAAAGCGCGCGATCTCCTCAAACTGAATCAGGACCTACGCGGGGGGCGGATGGGTACGACAAAGATAAAGCATGATTGGTTTTGTTGCTTGCCTTGCACCAACGATTTCGTCCTCCTTGCTTCTCGGACTCTCCTCCACTGTCCGACGCTGAGCTTGTTGGTCCAACCTGCCTCCGTTCGGTCAGGGATTGGCCCATTTTCGAGAGCCGTGGAAGAACAGTGTTCTGCACTGTATGTTCGAAGGTGGGGGGTGGTAGCTGTACTGTATAGGTACGTAAATAAAAGCATTTGTTTCACCCCCATTCAACTAACTCAAATCCCTCGCCTCTTCCCATGCCCCCAACACCCCAACCCACCCTCTGCCCGTCATTTCATTCCCCCCCACCCCCCCTCTGTGAGGCGCCGCGGGACCAGCGAAGCAAACGGATTTGCTGCAATCATGCCCAAGGGGGAGGTGGGTGGGATTTTTTAGCGGCTAGGGGGAAGAACAAACCAATCCAGCAAAACCCAACCCAAACTTGTCATACCCAACCTAACTCCCCCTTCGCGCGGTGCGCGAAGTGCCAAGCCAACCCACCCGCCTTCACGCCCCCCCGCCCCCGCGCTCCCCCCAGTGAGAGAAGTCGACGAACCCTTTGCGCGCAGGGGTTTGTTCGATTGCATCCAATGGCAGCAGCAGCAGCAACGGCAGGGGCAGCAGTAACAGCAGGGGGCAGCCAGCAGCACCAGGCAGTGTATCCCTCCCGCCCTTCCCCCACCCATTCGCAGCGAGGAGAGGAAGGAAGGTGAATGGCTTGCTTGTGCCGCGTTCCGCTGCCAACCGGTGAGTGTCGAGCAGACGAAAGTTGTCGCCTCTCTCGAACCGAAACCGCAACAGTGACATGGCGGTGTGACGACAGGCGAGAGACGAGACGAGGCGACAATGGTGAAAGCCCACGAGCTTTCCCAGCAGAGCTCCAGTTTAGACCGGGAATGGCCACTAAGGAGCGCCAGATTACGTCCGCTTTTCTTCTCCTTCGATTACAGAAGCAAGCTGCGAAGACGAGATGATGAGACTCGTCTACCGAAGCGTTTCCGTAGCGTTTGCTGCACCAAGTCCGTCCCTTGTGTATTCGTTGTGTTGGTTGCGGCCCACGCGTCCTAATAGTCGTCGCCTTATTCTTAGTGTTGCGTAGCCGCCGCTAAAAGAATAAAAATAATAAAAAAATCCGCCCCGCACATCCTTATCTTGCCCCCATCGTCTGCGTCTCGTGCCATTTTCCGTCTGCACCAATGATTGACTCTCATATCACTGCTTGCAAAAGCAGTTACCTCCGTAGTTACCTCCGTAATTACCTCTGTAGTCGTCTCTCTAGCTGCCTCTGCAGTAACCACTCCGTTGCTCTTACGCCATTCCGCTCGCCCCATTCCAAGTTACACCGCCCTCGTTTCTACTCCCAATCGCACGCACTTCCTTAGAGCGAAATGACATCTCCGTTATCATGTAGCCGCGTACAAGCCATAGTAATGGCAGCTACAACCGAGCCTATAATTGAACCAGACGCTTGGAACCTTTCTCGCCAAGACACTCTCTCCCCGCCGCCTCCCCCCAAGTGGGTAACGCTGCAGCAGCAGATGGGTGGCCACAAGCCCAAGCTCTCGGCGCGCAGCCGTCGCGCAATCGGCGGCGGGAAAAGCGGCGAAGGGGGGGGTAATGACGCCGGTAGCCCTAGTAGTAGCAGCGGCGACAGCGGTGCGGATAGTAGCGGTAGCGGCGGCGGCGGCAGCAGCCAAACCAGCGATCCCGCGGCGAACGTTCCGGAGGAGTTTCTGTGCCCTCTGTCGCTTGAGATTATGCGCGACCCCGTTATTATCGCCTCCGGGCAGACCTACGATCGTGCTTATATCGAGCGGTGGTTTGCGGAGGGCCGTTCCTCCTGCCCTAAAACGAGACAGTGCATCGAGCACACTAATTTCTGCCCTAATTTCGCTCTTAGGAGCATGATTGCTGATTGGTGTGCGGCAAATGACGTCAGCCTTCCGCCAATCACGCCGATTCCCGCGTCAAAGCCTCCCTCGGGCTTTGCCGAGAGCCCCGCCGCCAAACACGCCGGCGCTGCTGCGGTGCCGAGAAAGGTAGATACTCGCGCCGCGGCCACGACGAAGCAGCAGCAGCAACAGCAGCAGCAGCATAAACTGAAGGAGCAGCAGCGTCATAGAGACGCATCCGAAGAACGGGGGGAAGCGGAGGGCAAAGCGGAGCGGCGCAACAGGGCGCGCAGCCAAGACAGGTTCGGGTCCTTGCGCGGGGCAAGGCAGGCGCAAGCGGAGATGCAAGAGGAGGGGCAAGGGGAGGCGGAAAGGGAGAGCGGACGGCGGAGCGGGAAAACGTCCAGGGGGGAATTTGCGGAAGAAGGAAGCACGGCGAGGCAGGGGAAGAAGAAAACAGGCGCGGGGAAGAAAAAGAGCGCCAGCGGGGAGGATCTGGCGCGCCGGGAAATGGATGGGGGCGGCGTGTCCGGAGACCGCGCGGAGCTAGGTTCGGCGGAACGAAACTCCGCGGAGGGAGAAGGGGGAGCGGGTTGTCAGGAAGCGGAGGGGAGAGGCGCGGTGGGGGAGAAGCGCGATGGGCACGCGCGCGCCCGTGAGCGCGGGGAGGATGCGAGGCAGGAAAAGGCGGGGGAGGAGGAGAAGCGGAGAGTTAAAGGGGGAGAGGTTGCGAGTAGGAGCGGGAAAGAGAGGCGGAGAACGGCAAGCGGGGAAGGGGTGAGTCGCGAAGGGGGCATCGCGGGGGGGAGGGGCGACGGGGGCGGGGAGGCAAAGGGCAGTCTAAGGGCTTCTCGCGGGTCGTTAAGCTCGTTCGGAAGGAGCAAAGCAGATGCCGACAGCGCGCAGCAGCAGCAGCAGCAGCAGCAGCAGCAGCAGCAGCAGCAGCAGCAGCAGGAGGAGGAGGAGGTGGAGGAGAACGAGGAGGAGCAGCAGCAGCAGCAGTGGTCTCAAGCGGCGCATTCGCCGGATATGGCGGTCATAGCTGCTGCCGCCGTCGCCGCAGTAGACGCCGCGCGATCCGCCGCGAGTGCCGCCGCTCCATCCGCTATTGAAGGCTCAGCCGCTCGTACTGCTAGTACAGGCGCTGGCATCGGCGGCTCCCCCCCCGCCGACGCCAGTGCGGAAGCGGAAGCAGTGGGAGATTGCGCCGCGTCCGCCGCCGCCGCCGCTGCCGCCGCAGGTGACGCGGAGTCCACGGCGGTTGCGGCGCAAAAGGCGCCGACTCAACGGCGGAAGCCGTTGCGCACAACGAGCTCGATGGGTGGGAAAGGCGCGCGGAAGAGCAGCGGAAGTCTCAGCGGCAGCTTTAACGGTCAGAACGCAATTGACGGCCTGCCGGCGGAACGGACGGCTGGGGAGCGCGTTAAGCAAGCAAGAGTGGGGAGGGCGCGCGGATCGGAGGACGGGCAGGGGAACGCGCTGCTTTCCCGCACGCGCAGCAGCTTCCCCGCTGCGGGGAACCAGGGTCTCGCGGAGGCGCTGGGGAAGGCGGAACGCTGGCGGAACGGGGAGAGCGCGGAGAGGGGGAAGGAGCCCGCGCAGCCGGCGCACAGTAGCAGGCGAAGAGTAACGTTCGGAGAGGTAACCGGAATATGGGAGATGGCGGAAGGGGACGGGAAGGCGGAGGGGGAAACAGGGGCAGCGGGGAGGGAGGGGAAGGGGACGAGTGGGGGGAAAACGGGCGGAAGAGGAGCGGGGCTGCGGAGAGCAGCCGCGGGGAGCGTGAAGCTGACGCGGAAAGAGCGCGAGGAGGTGATGGGGGGACTGGGAGCGGAAGCAGCGGAAGGATTGGGGGGTCTGGGTGCTGGCAGGGGCGGGGGCGAGCAAGGTCTAGTGAGCAAGGGCAGCCGCCGCAGTCGGAACGGCAACAGAGACGGTGGCGGAGACGGCGGCAGCAGCGGGAATGTGGGTGTTGAGTTGGGGGTGGGCGACGAGGTGAAAGGGTGGGGGGGGAAGGAGAAGGAAGGGAGAGAGAAGAGGACGAAGGAGAAGCGAGGTGGGGGAGAGAAGGCGAGCGGAGCCGAGGGTGGGGGAGGGGAGTTGAGAGAGGGAAGAGAGAGAGAGAGGGAGAGTAGAGAGGAGGGACGACACGAGGGGGAGGTGGGGGGAGAGAGGAGTGTGCGGGAGAAGGGCGCACGGCGCGTGGAGCGACCCAAGACACCGCCCATGCCCCTGCGCTTGGATGCGAGACACCATAGCAGGGATGCCACCAACGGCGCTGGGGATTGTGGCGAGAGTGACTATATCCACCACCAGACACAACAGGAGGAGGGGGAGCAGCAGGAGGAGCAGGAGCACAAGGCGCGGTCGCGTCGTCGCAGCCGCATAGCGCGAACGCCCATGGAAACCCCAGTAGTGTCTCGGCAGGTAAGTGGGAGTAACGACCCCATCCGCGCTGCTGCTGCTGCTGCCAGCTCGAGCGGCTTCGCGCAGCATGAGCCGGGACAGGAGGAGAGAGCCGCTTTTGCTGCCCGCGCTGACGCCAATCTCGCTGCTGCTGCCACCATGCTGCCGCTTCAGGTGCAGCAGCAGCAGCAGCAGCAGGAGTTAGCTGAGCGGATGAGGGGAGCGATGGGAGACGGGCGGAGGGGAGAGGGGGATTGGGAGAAGGGAGTGAGGCAGGGGGTTAGTGGGGAGGTGGATGGCGGAGTGAGGGGGAATGGGATGGGGGGTGAATGGAGCGGGGCAACAGGAGGAGAGGGTGGAGGGGGTGGGAGGGAAGGAGGAGCAGCAGAAGGAGGAGGGGATGGGAATGGGGAGGAGGAAGAAGGGGTGAGGGAGGTGGAGTGGGAGAGGGAGAGGGAGAGAGTGAGGGAGGGGTTGGATTACAGAAGTAACTCGTACAACAGTAGGAGTGGTGTGCTGGGCGCGAGCTCAGGTGCAGGAGGAGGAGGAGGAGGAGGAGGAGGAGGTGGAGGAGGAGGAGGAGGAGGAGGAGGAGGAGGAGGTGGAGGAGGAGGAGGAGGAGGAGGAGGAGGAGTGAGAGGAGGGGCGAGGGGAGGGCCGATGGGGGGACCGGAATGGGGATCGTACAAGGAGAGAAGTATGGCGGCTATAGCCGACGCTGCTGTTGCTGCAGTGGAGGGGCGAGGGGGCAGCTTCAAAGAACGAGGCACAAGGGGAGGAAGGGGAGGCAGTGGGGGACGAGGGGGGGGGGAATGGGAGGAGGAGGGGGAGGAGGGGGAGCAGCGGGAGGGGGAGTAGCGGCGGTGCGGGAGGACTGGTTGGGCGTGCGCATGGGCGTGGACATCCCCCCCCACGAGCTGCTCCTCATGCAGCACAACGCCCCTTCGCCTCTCCCCCCCCGTCGCCACCTCTCTCGCCCTCCTCTCGACCCTCGCTCGCCTGCTGGGGCGGGGGTCACTGCTGGTCTTGCTGCTGCTGCTGGTGGACTTGCTGCTGGTGCTGCTGCTGCTGCTGTCTCGGAACTGCAGTTTGGGTTGCCCCTGGGATACAGCAGTAGCAGTGACGCGAGCAGCACCGCTGGTGCTGGTTTCATTGACCTATACGGCGCTGCTGTTGGAGCTGCTGCTGCTGCTGCTGCTGGGGCTTGTTCGCAGGGCATAGAGACACACAATAGGGGCACTACATCGCCCGCAGCAGCAGCAGCAGCAGCAGCAGCAGGGGCAAGGGCAGCAGGAGCAGCAGGAGCAGCAGGAGCACTAGGAGCAGCAGCAGCAGCAGGGGGAAGAGGAGGGGGCGGAGGAGAGTGGTCGTCAAGTGAGTGGGAGGAGCATCGTAGCGCAACGGCAGAGGGAGGCAAGGGCACTAACTCTAACACTAACGCAGGCTCCCGTCCCTATGCTTCCCCCGGCCTCTCTCCTCTCAACACACCAGCATCACCCCCATCACCATCGTCACCACCACCACCATCAACATCAACATCAACATCAGCAGCAGCAGCAGCAGCAGCAGCAGCAGCAGCAGCAGCAGCAGCAGCAGTTGCTGCAGGCCCTGATTCTCCTCCCCCTGCCATGGTGCCAGTTGGTGCCTTCCCTTCCACCCCCAACTTCCTCCCCTCCCATCACCGAGCCTTGGAGCGAAAAGGCACAGATATGGGGTTTCAGAGAAAGGTGGCAGCAGGGGTGCTGGGAGGGTGGAAATGGAAGGGAGGGCGAGGGGGTGAGAGTGGCGGAGGGGCGAGTTTGGGGGATGGTAGAGGGGGGAGGGAGATGCGGGATGGGAGGGGGAGGAGTCGGGATGACAGTGAGGGTGAGTTTGGCAGAAGCCATAGCAGTAGCAGCGATGCTGCTGCTGTCAGTACTAGTGGTGGTTCTGCTGCTGCTGCTGCCGCTGCTGCAGCTGCTGCTGCTGGTGGCCCTTCTGCTCACACACCAAGGAAGGCGAGGGGAATAGGTGGGGCTGTGAGCGCTGGTTTGGCTCGGTCCAAGTCTGCCCTCCCCCCGGGGCTGCTGCACGTGTTTGGCAGTGCGCTGGGACGCGTGGCGGATGCTCCCGTGCACGGGTGGGGAAAGAGGGCAGGGAGGAAGGAGGATGGGGGGGACGGTGGGGGGTTTGGACAAGGAAGGGGGCGAGGAGGAGGAGGAGCAGTGAAGGTAGGGGATGGGAGGGGGGAGGAGCACGGGTCGGATCTTGCTCCTGGCAGCACGAGTGAGAGGGAGGAAGGGGAACAGATGGGTCAGAGAGGAGGAGAGAGGAAGGTGGAGAGAGGAGGAGAGAGAGGGGGAGAGAGGGGAGGCGAGAAAGGGGTGGGAGTGCGGGGTGAGAGGGGGTCGAAGCGAGAGGAGGGCAGGTGGGGGGAGGAGCAGAGGAGGGAGGCTGAGCTGGCGTGCCTGCAGGCAGAGGACAGAGCAACAGGAGGAGGAGGTCCGGGAAAGCAGGGTAGGGCAAGAGGTAGAGGAAACGGGTCAGGCAGGGGGAGAGAGGAGGGCGGGAGGGAGGGAGCGAGAGAGGGAGGGGGTGAGGGGACAGGGAGGGGCTATGAGGGAAGAGTAGGGAAGGGGAGAAGCGGCAAGGAGAGCAGTGGTGGAGGGAGGTGCAGGAGTGATGGAGGTGGGGGCGTGGCGTCCCTTGCTGCGTCGAATGAATGGCTGGAAGATGACCATGGGCAACAGCAGCAGCAGGGTAGGCAGCGGCAGGGTGATAGTGGCAGTCATAGGAGGAGCAAGACACACATGGGGGGAATGCTGCACTCTCCTGCTGCTGCTGCCGGTGGTGCCAGTGGTGCCGGTGGTGCCGGCGCTGGCAGTGGTGGCAGCTTCTCTCCTGCTGCTGCTGCTGCTGCTGCTGCT
Organism: Closterium sp. NIES-67; assembly: GCA_027943415.1. NCBI lineage: Eukaryota > Viridiplantae > Streptophyta > Zygnematophyceae > Desmidiales > Closteriaceae > Closterium > Closterium sp. NIES-67. The sequence continues at coordinate 72,285 of BQMB01002371.1, forward strand.
GCTGTTGATGCTGCCTCTGCTTCTACTGGTGCTGCTGGTGTTGGTCAGCGCGCACGAGGCTACTCGCGCAACCACATGCGCAACGAGAGCCTCATGTGGACGCCAGAGATCGATGCCACGGCCGCTAATGTCGGCGCTGGCAGTGCCATCTCCTTCGCCGCTGCCGCTTCCGCTTTCGCCGCCGCCTCTGCTGCTTCCGCCTCCGGAGGGGCAGCTTCCCCGTTTCACCCTGCTCTAGGATCAATGGGTTACAACCAAGACCCCTCACACCAAGCAGCAGCAGCATCGGCAACCTCGATGGGGAAATACGCCTCCCTTGCATGCGCTCTCTCTTCCGGCAGCAGCAGCGTCGAAAAGATCTCCGCGGCCCGGACAATCCGGGCAGCTGTGAAAGCCCGTGGGGGAGCCGAGAGCAGGGAGGAGTGGCGGAACCTCCTGGAAGCTGGGGTGCTTGAAGCCCTGATAGCAGCCCTACACACAGACGACTGGGAGTGCGAGCAGGGAGAGCCGGCAGAGGTGGTGGTGGAAAACGTGATGACGGCGCTGCTGGCCCTTCTCCTGCATTGGAACGCCGGTCCCGAGGTGGTCTTGGCAGGGGGGGTCCCCTCTCTGGTGTCGGTGCTGCAGCATGCAACGCCTGTGGCTCAAGCTACAGCAGCGGCCGCCCTCTACGTGCTGGCGAAGGACGATGAGAACCGGTCTCTGGTGCGCACAGCTGGAGCAATCCCTGCTCTGGTGGAGGTGATGGCGAGGGGGTCCCCGAGAGGGAGGAAGGACGCGGCCCTTGCTCTCTTCGCGCTCTCTCTCTCGGTGCGCTGTGCCCGGGATATCGTTTCCTCTGGGGCGATCCCGCTCCTGCTGAGCTTTGTCGGGCAGGACGAAAATGACGGCGGGCTGCCCGGGATGGAGGAGAAGGCGGCGGCCGTGCTGCTGAATCTTTCGAGGCTGCCTGAGGCGTGCCTGGAGATAGCAGACCAGGAGGCAGGGGTGACGCATCTAGTGGACCTGCTAGATGCGGGGGGTTGCCAGAGAAGCAAGGAGGATGCGGCAGGGGTGCTGCTAGCCATGTTACAGACCGAGGTGGTGACGGTGGGGGCGCTGAGAGCGGAGGGGGCCATTCCCTCTCTTGTGCGCATTGTAGGGGGTAGTGGGGGAGGGGGAGGGGGTGGGGAGGGGAGTGCGCCAGAGGCGAAGGAGCTCCTGCAGCTGTTGAGGCAGGGGTGAACGCGGGTGGGGGGGGGGGGGGAGGGTTTGGGAGGGGCTGGGGCAGGACGGAAATTAAGTGCACAGGAGGGGCTCAAAAGTGCAGGGAGTCTGGTCACTCAAGCACACCTATTGACTGCTCCTCCTCCACTCGCTCACTGCTTACAGTGTTTCAGAAGCTGCTATGACGAGTAGTCACTTCCACACCACAACACACCATGACTGACGCCTTGGCACCCTTCCGACTGCTGTGTTTTGCCGATGGGGACTGCGGTACACGTGTCTGCTGCTATTGAGTTGAGGGGGCGAACGTGTGGCTGCTCTGCTGCAGCTGTTGGCCCAGATCATATCCTAGGCTGGTTGAAGGAAGCTGGGCTGGCCTGCAAGAGCGAGGCAGGCAGTCGACTCAAGGCGGTATTTGGTGGAGGTTTGTGTGATTTGTGAAGCGGAGGGGAATCTGCAAGGCAGTCCCACAGGCTCAATAACAGGGCAAGCGGGGTTTCTCCTGCACGTGCGAGACTTCCAGCATTCGTTTGTTTCAGTTTGTGTCATGTTGTGTCTGGTCCGGTGCTCCTACTAACCACAATTTGCTCATTCTTTCTTGTACCGTATTTGCACTCACATTCTGTTTGTTCTTGCGTAGGACTAACCGACTGCTTATGTGCTGTCAAGACTGTAGTTAAAGGTCGTTGTCTTAACAAAATAAGGATAATGCAGCTATAAACTCTAGGTCGAACGCCAGCAGCTTGAAAACAAGGCTAGGGATACCACTTTATAGCCTAGTTTTCTGATCAGGTGAGTGTTTATGAACGAGTATAGATGCTAGTGGAGTCCGGAGACTTCGAGGATGCCCGCCAACGAGATGATTCCACACGCTAGGACGACGTCGCCACTGTCGACGACGTCGTCACGTTCTCCAAAAGTCATCCGTATTTTCGGCTGGTTGCCCGAAACTATTTTTCGCGACTCTTATAGTTAGGGAGTTTAATACAGATGTACTTGCGTAGTTATGTTCTTGAAATTTGAACCCTTAATTGGCAATAGTTAGCTAACTGTGTGCATCTTTAGGCTGGCACGGCAAATATCCGCAAGGGAGTGAAGTGCGCTCGCGACCAGCACCACGCATTCACGACAGAACCCCACCTCCTTGCTGACGGAGTCTGGACTGCCATAAACTTTATTTTGAAATCCCTTGACCTTCTACTCAAACGCTTTGCGCACTCACAGCAACAAAGCCCAAGTCGTACCCGTCGGATCCGAGGTTCCCAGTTCACAACCGTCGGATTTCAGCCGTCGAGTCGCGGACCTGAACGTCATGCACGAAATTCCCGCCCCTGGTTCTCCTCCTCCTCGCCCCTGCACTTGCCCGATTTCAACCAAGCCACCAGCCCTCCCTCCCACTGTTGTCAATTCTCCTCCCTAGTCTCCTCCCCCGTGCCTGTCTTCTAGCTTTTCATCACACCATTTCCCTCCCCCACTTGCTTAGCTTCTCCCACACGGCTATAGGCGACTTCCTCGCGTGCAAACCCACCATTCCATTCCACTCGACACCGCCACTCCCAAACCGAGTCCTGAAGCTGCTCTCGTCTGCCGTCATTCTCGCAACCACCAGGCACGGCACTCGTGCGGACGCCATGGCGCTCATTTCTCTCCCAACCACCTTTCAGCACCGAGTTGCACCACAACTGCCTCGCGTGTAGTTTCCGAAGCACGGATTGCTCGAGCCGCGTTGACCCCTACTAGTCATGGACCACGTCCGGCGTGACTGGATTGGATCGGCCATAATCTAGGAAGGCTTTAAGTTTCGGACCTGCGCGCACCTGAGCGAAACCATAGCGACTTCGGTTGAGTTTCTGTCAGCGTGGTCCGTCGCGAGACTACCCGCTGCGCCGGTCCGTACTAGCAACACATAAGTAGCGTGGTTTGTGTAGCCACTAAATCGAACAGTCGTCACTGCGGAGCGTGTGTGCGCACTCAAGATTTTCCTCTCAATCCTTTTCGCTGTTAGGCCGAGAACCATTTCCGCTGAAACCGTTTCGTCCTGGACTCAAAGTCCGCAGTATTATCACTCGCATTCCTGATTTTAGGCACACGCGCGACAAGCACTCTACCTTTATCCGACTCGTAAGTCCGGAATTGAAGGCGCATTGTCCAAAGGAGCACAGCGGTCTGCCTTCTGCCTCACCGCATCCTTCTCCCCTCACACGCGCCTAAGCGAAGTTCGCGCAGGGGCATCCACCGCCGTGCTAAGCTTAGAAGATCGCTACACGCCATATCCACGCCAGCTGGCATTGACCCTCTACTCCTCAGTTGCTTAAGTTGCTACTAATCATACACGCTCGATTAAGTTATTTGCGATATTCTGTTGCCGGGCGCTCTGTCGGTCGACTCTCTCCTTCACCAGCTCCTACCTCCCTTGCTTCGGCGCCTGCCTTCGGCTCCGCCTCTCCGCTCCGCTCAGATCATCGCCCCTCAGCTCCGCTCCGCTCCCCTCCGCTCTCCTCTCCGCCCTTTCCCAAGTTCAATCCATGGCTGTCGAATCCTCGCCACAACGTCCCTCGGCGGTTATGGATCAAGCACCCGCGGAGCCTCTCATCGGCGGAAGATACCAGCGCGTCCGCCAGGTCGGAGTGGGCGCGCAGGCCACCGTGTGGGAGTGCGCGGATTTGCGCGCCTCTCCGGAGGCGCGGACGGTGGGCGCAGGGGCTCACATCCGCACTATTCCGACTCAACGAGCCACGGAAAACTCTGCTCAATGTCTTCGGGTCGCGGAATCGTCGTCGCAAGGAGTCGCCGAGTCGTTTCAAAGAGTCGCCTGCAAGAGCTTCCGCCTTTCCAGGACCGCCGCCGCGACCGCCGCTTTGTCGTTCAACACTTTCAACTCGCCCTCAGTCCCGGCCGTCGACTCCCTCGCCGCATTCAACGGCGGCCATGGCAACTCCGAGCTCTCTCACCTTCGCCAGTCGCCGCTGATGCGGGTGGACGCTTTCGCCGAGGTCTCTTCGTTGGAGATGGTAACCGGGCACCCGAATATCGTTCGCCTGTTGGACGTCGTCGTGGAACCGCCACGTCAACACGTTCCCACCGCTGCGGCTACGAGCAACCGGCACGTCGAATCGGCGACTTGCGGCCCGGCTGCAGCTGACGTCAGTGCCACTACTAGCGCTACTACTGCTAATAGTGCTACTACCACAGCCACTAGTTGTAGTATAAGTAGTAATAGTAGCCGTTGGAGGGTGCACGTGATTATGGAGTACACGGACTCGGAGGACCTACTAACGGAGATTGTGAAGCGCGGCCCACTGACGGAGCGCGACGCGGCGGCGGTGTTCCGCCAGCTGGCATCCGCCGTGGCGTTCTGCCACGCGAGCGGCGTGATCCACCGCGACGTGAAGCCTGATAACGTACTGCTCACGCGACCGCCACCCGCATCGCAACCAGCGCCGCCGTCGCCGTCGCCATCGCCATCGTCGGCATCGGCGTCGCCACTGGCAGCGCGATCGCCAGAAAAATCGCCCTTCTGTTGGGTGGGGAAAGAGTCTGTGAGAGAGGGGGAGCAGATCGGACGGGGAGGAGCAGAAGCAGGAGGAGACGCGGTAGGAGGCGGACGAGTGGGTGGCCAAGCAAGTTCTTGCTTGAAACCCGCACACTGGAGTAGCAGCGGAGCTAGTAGCGGAGCTAGCAGTAACGCGGATTGGATCTCGATCAGCAGTAGCACGACTAGTCGGGACGGAGCTCGAAGGCGCACCTCCCCTTCTTCCTCTTCTTCCCCGTCCTCCCCGTCCTCATCGCTCTCCACGCCAACCGCTACTAGCAGCCCCGCTCCCCCCGCTCCCTACCCGCTCATCCTCCCGCCCCCATGCCACCCCCACTCCTACCACCCCCACTCCCTACGCCCCTCTCCAAACATCTCTCCCCAGGTTTCCCCTCCTTCCTCCTTCTCGTCCTCCTCCTCCTCCCACACGCGCTGCCGCGTCTCGTGCTCCTTGCACCCTCCCTCCTCCGCTTTCTCCTCCCCTCCTTCCCCGTCCGCATACCCGCACTCCTCCCCGTGCCTATCCCCGCCCCGCTCCCCTCTCTGCACCCCCCGCCCGTCCACGCTTCCCGTCCGGAACCCCTCCTCTGCCCACGCCGCTTCCCCCGCCGCTTCCCCCGCCCAATCTGACCGTCCTGCTGCTCGCTCCAATCACTCTGTCAACCCATCTGACCGTTCTGCCGGCCAATTCGACCGTTCGTCCCTCATTGTGAAGCTCGCTGATTTCGCGCTCTCAGCACACGTGGAAGGGGGGCCCCGGGGCAGAAAGGCAGACGCAGGGGCTGGCACGCGGCTATACATGGCTCCTGAGCTCCTGGGAGGAAGCGATGGGAGGAGGGGCGGTGGGGGGGGAGGGGGAGGAGGGGAGGGGGGTTACGGATGTAAGGTGGATGTGTGGAGTATGGGGATTACTCTTGGTGCTATGCTAACTGGGCGTATCCCTGGTACACCGATTAATTTTAATGGGGTGGTGTGGCGAGGGGTGTCGGCGGGAGCGAAGGATCTGATCCGTCGGATGCTCCAGGACGACCCGGATCGACGGCTGAGCTCGTTCGAGGTGCTGGAGCATCGGTGGTTGCAGCAGACGAGCGGCTGTAATCATGCTCCAACCACCACAACTGCTGCTGCTGCTGCTGCTAATGGCACTACGTCTGCTTCATCTGCCAATTCAGTCTTCTCCAGCCTCACTCCCATGCATCCATGCAGCACAGGGCGTCACTGCGCCCCTGCAACGCAGCAGCACTCGGCAGCACCATTGGCGGTGACAACTGGGCACGGACGGCAGTGGCTTGGTGCATGGACCTGAGAGGGGGCTTCACTGGGGGTTTGCGCGGGAGGCTGAGCGGGAGGCTGAGAACCTGGCGGCCCACCCACCCACCCACCCACCTCCCTCAACTCTGGTGTGCGTAGCGTGCATGGCAAGGTTCTTGGAATCCGCAGCAGCAGCAACACTGCTCTAGAGTGTGCTGCTGTGCACGTGCTTTGCAGGAGAATTTGCAGTGTGTAATGAGAACTGGGCCACTGGGCCACTGAGCTACAGAGCCACTGAGCAGCGTGCATGCCGTGCAGCTGCAGAATAGAGTGTGCACTCAGAAAAGGAGATAGAAATGAGATGGTTGCCTGTTTGTATGTGTAAGGAATTTTCCATTCCTTAGCGCGCCACACCGCTACCGCGTACACCAACCCTACATGGCACCGACATCTGCCCTAGCTTCAGCCCGAACAAGGTACCGAACCATTTCCGTGTCACTTCGAAGCGCTCCGCGTCCTCGGATGCCTTCTATGAACCTGTTCGATCACGCGGCCAGGATTGCTCTGGTGTTCCTACATCTTGCTTCCTCATTCCATTGTACCACATTCTGTTATTCTGAACCTCGACATTCGATTCCGTGCTACTCTGATTAAACACACATAACATCTGGTATACGGAGCCACTTTCGTGACCTACCCGCTTCCATAGGCAGAAAACGTTTTTTAGAATGAGAAGGGGTGATACAAGAATGACTAAAATGAGTTATACAAGGTGCTTTTGTGCTAAGGGGTTGTACTCTCTAAGAGTACGCACCTATCTAGCCTAAAAGACATATATATATATATATATCGTAATCCCCCGTATATAACACCCTATGGTGGATATAAAAATTCAGTAAAAAAATAAGTGGGTGTTATCAGTGGCCCGAAAAAATATAACGCCCATGTGTTATGTAAAATGCAAAATTAATTTGAGTGTTCCATGCCCTATTTTCCCATAAGGGTGCGGAGCGGCTGCTAACAAGCAGGGCCCAAAATATCCGGGTGAAATGCCCTGATTACCCTGATTTTTCAGGGTTTGAAAATTTTTAACCCTGATGTAGGAAGTGTTCGTTTTTTTTTACCCTGGCTAAATCCGGGTGTGCGCCCGGCCAACCCTGATACGTCAGGGTGGCCCGGAAATTACCCTTAATGCAAAACAGTCAAGTGCTTTACGCGTGGCGTTTTTTTCCTCGCGCACCATCAGCAAATGCCATCCACATTCCTGCCACCTGCGGCATTTTGCCACCCTGCCCCACCCGCGCTGTCGAATATTCCCCCCCAGCTGTCCCTGCGTCAGCTTCTGTTAGGCCCGCTATTGGTCGCTTTGGCAGCAATATTGCATTGGTCCCAGCTGACGAGAGTTCATTGCATGTGACGCATGAACCGCGCCCTCAGTGCGAGCCGTTCAGTTCCAGCATAGATGGGACTTCGACAGCTCACGCTTGAATGCGGCCCGCGTGACTGCACGAGGAATCTCAGCTGGGTGACGACGGCTGGCCCTCCATCCCTTCCATCGACTTCTTCATCCCCCCCAAACCAGACCCCAGGTTATCACCCTTCCCTAGGAGATCTCCCTCTCACTAGCTTCTCGAGCACAACCAGTACATGACAGTCGACAATGACGACGAGCCCCCCCAGTGCCGTCCTCGTGACGGCCTTAGCATACTGGGGATCTTTCCTCTCAAGCCTGCCACGGTCGTACCACTGTCTACTGGAGGTACATGGCAGGTCTCCCGTAATTCGCAGTCCCCCTCTCCATTGAGGTCTCCTCGTGCATTCTCGTCGCCGCACACAGAAAGGACGCCAGCGAGGGGGTCGCCTCCTGCTGTCTCGTTGCCCCATGCGGATACGCCACCCTTCAGCCACCCTTTTGAGCCTAGCTCCCCCGAGACGTCTTGGTACGCTCCCGCCGCCCAGCCGTGCGCATCCGCCGGTGAAGGTTCCTCGGGCCATGCTACCGAGTCTCCAGCACCTGCCAAGCGTAAACGCGGTGGATACACGCAGCAGCGTCTCCCCTTTGCGTCACCGCCTAAGGAACCTCTGACCCCCGTGGTAACACCGCCTCCTCCTCCTCCGCCTCGCAGTACCCCGGACACCGATGCCGATACGGAGTACGACATCGTCAACTGCCGCTACGTCGATGACTGGTCCCGTCGCTTCCCATGGTTGCGCCTCCATCGTATGAAGAACGGCCGCCCGTCACTGAAGTGTGCGATATGTCTGCAGTACGGTGACGTTTTCAGCAATACGAAATACGGAAGGAAAAGCGAGGGCGGACGTGACCTGCAGGTCGGCAGCATCCGCACACATCTCGGAACCCCAACGCACAAGGACGCTCTTGCGGAGAAAGAAGAGGACCGGGAGCGCGATCGCCAGCGCACCCTCGACCGGTGGCAGGGGACGGACGCTTCAACGAAGCACCTGATTCGGTGCCTCCACATCGCCCTCTTCGTTTGCAAAGCGGATGCGCCGATTGCCATGTTCGTCGCGCTCTGCTTCTTCCTCGCTCGTGAAGGACTGCCAGATCTCCCGCCAGGAGGGGCGTACAGAACCTACTATACCGAGTAAGTTGTTTTAACATGCGCCTTTGAATAGTTTATCTTACTTTCATCGAAATAGTTCTTGTTGTTTATCATGCTTTCCACATGCATCGAAATAGTTCTACCATACATAATGAATACTTACTCGGTTTGGTGTTGCTTCCCTTTCGCCACACTCCCCACAGCTACGGATTCAAGGAGTGCTTGAAGGCTACCTCACAGTACCTTCGTGACCGCCAGGTGGAGCACATCCGGGCCTCCCCGTTTGTCAGTATCTCGATCGATGAAAGCACGGATAGGGTGCACGGCAAGCACCTTATCTTGTATGCTACATTCTTCAAGGGGTCGGTCGTCATGACAGAGTTCGTCACGCTCCTGACCGTTGACCGCACTGACGCGGCTTCCCTCACCGCCGTTCTCGTGCACTACCTCCAGTCTATCGGACTGGATCTGCAGAGGATCATCGGTGTTGCCACTGACGGAGCCTCCGTCATGACTGGCGAGAGGACGGGCGTGGTGGCCTGTCTTCGTGCGCGGATTGAACATCTCTTTTCTGCTCACTGTATTCCTCACAGGTCGGTTTGCTGACATGGTTCAAACACTCAAATCCCCTTGCTGCCCATGCATCCTATGTTCACATTCCATCTCCTTCCTTCCACCCGTCTAATCACAGGGAGTCGTTGGCAGCGAAGGACGCGGTGAACCTAAACCCGGCGCTGCAAATCGTCGAAACCGTCATCCGTGGCTTCGCCGAGTTCGTCGGGCGCTCGAACGTACAGCACTCGCGTTTCATGAACCTGCAGATGGTTTTCTGCTTCACCAACCTTGAAGCCCAGGGGATATACGCCATCCGCTGGCTTGCAAGAGGTGAAGCAGTGCGCCGCTTCGCGGATGTGCTCCCTAAGGCGATTGTCCTGCTTCGAGAAGCCGGGAGCCACCTGTACGACATCGTGACGTCCTTCAAGTTCCAGTACCTCCTCTACTTCCTCGCCGATGTCCTGGCGGAGCTCAACCACCTCAACCTCCGCTTTCAACAGAGGCAGGTAAGTGGTCTTCAGATGAACCCTTTTTCATACTATTGATACTCTATTGTTGCTGTGTTTAAACTCAACGTCAAGCTGTGCACATGTTTAGCCGTAACTCGTTAACTGTATGCTCATGATCCGATTGCCCTCCCTGTTGGCAGGTGGACATCACGGTCGTCGCTGCCGTAGTGGCGAACACGTGCAGCCGCATTCAGAGCTGCTACATCAACTGTGGTGATGGTCTTCGGTTTGGCAACGGCGACAGCGAGCTCCTCGGGGCGTTTCTCGACCGCCATGGCTCTGCAGACAAGAGGCAGCACCGGGTGTCTGGTGTGGACACCGATGGAAACCCCCAGTCCTTCGTCTATACTCTCCATGAGCGACAACTGGATGGTGATGAGACGGGCAGTGACTTGGCGTCGTGCAACGTCATTGCGCGGAAGTACGCCAGTGATCTAGTCATCGGCATCAACAGCCGCTTCAACGACCTCTACAACCTTGACGGCATGAAGCTCTTCAAGGTGAAGGCCTACCTCAACAACGACGACCTGCGCATGGCCCGCTTCACTCAGTGGCTGAGGCAGTTGGCCGGACTCTTCAGGAACAAGCTCCCTGGTAAGTTGTGTGCTCTGTACATGTGTGTTCACCATGTGAGTTTGCCCAATGTGTTTGCACCTAAAGCATCCATGTCTCACAATCCCCTCTGTTGTTTACTCGTTGCCCCCCTGCAGGTTTCGACTACCACAAGGCTGTGAGGGAGCTGTGGATGTTCACCAGCACCATGGCCTCGCAATACAAGGACGACGACTTCTACACCGCACTGACCCTCACCCTCGACAACAACGAATGGCAGCGAGGCTACCCCAACATTCTGAGACTGTGGCAGGCGGTGGCAGTGCTGCCTCTCAGAACTTTCGAGTGCGAGCGTGGGTTCTCTAAACAGAACCTAATCAAGACCTGCGGCCGGGGTAGCCTTGGGGATGACCGCTTGGGTGACTTGATGCGATGCAGCTTGCTGGAGTACCAGGTGGACTGGTACGCTGTCGTGGCTATCTTCCGTGCAGAGAGGCACCGTCGCCCCACCCGAGACCTTCATGGGGTGAATCCGGCCCCTGCTGCACCCGCTGAGCCCCAGGGAGAGACGCAGCCTCTGAAGGAGCCAGTAGTGGCTGTGTACGATGGCTTGTATAGCCGCAGCTAGGGTACAGTACAATTGCATGCTGACATCGAAGTAGCTGTAGGTAGGCTAGCTTAATGAAAGTATGTAGTCATAGGTAGGTAGGCCATTTAGAGATAACTGTGCGTGTTAACTGCAATATTAAAGTGTACGCTGAAGTTTACTGCAATCAGTGTGCATGAAAAAACACCCTGAACAAACAGGATGCGTAAATTTTTAGGCTGCAGAATCAGACTCCAAAAAGAAGTCACCCTTTACGTCAGGGTGTTTTGCTAGGCAAACCCTGATTCCAAAGTGTGCTCTAAAACCAATTTTGGGCCCTGCTAACGAGGCAGCAAATTTTATTTTCCCGTCTCCCGCACAGTATCGTTAGAGCGTGTTCCTACGAGCCTCTTCCCATGCAACCTCTTCCCAGACTCACGCGCGACCTTGAAGCGTGTTCCCAGGACCACTTTTCGGAAAACTCCCGTTTCATATTTGCGTTCCATCTCCCTCAACCACATAAAACCAGCTGGCATCGAAATTTTACTGAACAGATTCGCGCTTTTCTGAAAATCTGCTCGTCTGAAAGAGAATTTAAAATACGCCCCTGAATCTCGGGAAGCCGAATCTCACTTCGCACTTCGCGGAATCGTACTAAAACATTTCGCGTCGAAATTTGCGACACTGTAGCATGCGAGTCTGGGAAGAGGTTTCTTGTGAAGAGGCTGCTAGGAACACGCTGTAACCCCCTGGCCCAACGGTTTCAGATCCCCCTTCCCCAAAAAAATTGATTCCCCCTTCACCCACAATTTCGATTCCCCCTTCCCCTGACAATATCGAATTCCCCTTCCCCCCACAATTTCGATTCCCCCTTCCCCCACAATTCGATTCCTCCCTCCCCGCATTTCGATTCCCCATTTCGATTCCACCGGAAAACTGGGCAGAATCATCATGTCGCTGGGCAAAATCCTCTCGACGCGCAGCGACATGATGATTCTGCCCAGTTTTCCGGTGCTAATGGTGGTTGACGCGCGATTTCATCCTGCTCGCTTTTTGCAGCTAAGCGGACCTTGTAATACAAGAACAAATGCAGTTTTAAAACGAATAAAACGAGGGTGTTATGTAAAATTCCGTGCCAGAAAAACGGGTGCTCTCAAAATGCACCATATCATAAGCTCCCCCCCGTATTAACCACCCATGGAGTGACTATTTCGGCGGGTGTTATATACGGGGGATTACGGTATATATAAATATAAATATAATATATACATATATATTGAGAAAGCTTGCTTTCTTGTCCTTTGCAATAGGCATCGTTCTCATTTCAAGTGGGCTAGGTACAATAGTCTCTTACTAGCTTATAAGAATCTAAACATACACACATCATGATCCTAGTTGTGCGCTCCCGTTCAAGTGACCGGCTGGCAATTGGACATGCACGGTTGTCTAGGGGGGGGTGGGTGGGATTGTGGACTGAGCCATTTGAAAAATGAGAGACGTGGGTGGAGGTAAATGATCTCCAACCCACGTATTTGTAGTTGGAGAAGGGCGAGTAGCGCGCTTCGACGATGCCCAATGCTTCAGTACAATCAGCTTTGCTTTCACAATACACAATTTTTGAAAAACGCAGCGTGTGTTAAAAAATTATAATATTGAGAAAGCTTGCTTTCTTGTCCTTTGCAATAGGCATCGTTCTCATTTCAAGTGGGGTCGTTGAGACATGTGCAGTGGGGGCTTGCGGTGGCGGAGAAGTGCCTCGGCATGTTGTGCAGAAGAGGGTGCCGCTGCCGGGTCAGTGCCGGAGCTGAACAACCGACAAGGAGGCCTTGCGTTGTATGACGTACACCAGGTAGAGCGCGAGGGTCATGTCCGATGCCGGCAAGAACGTCAGGTTGACCTTCGAGCAGAAGGCACAGAACTTCACCCAATAAGGCTCGTATGTTCGGATGGTCGAGTCGGCACAAGAGCAGGCGAGCATGGAAAGCAGGTCGTGTTGGCGCTTTGGAAGCAGATCTGGGGATATGCAGAGGAGTCTAGTTAGTCGAATATCACGCGGAGTGCAACGATAGTGCTGTTGGATAATCATGTGCCTGTGACTATGGGTGCCGACTGCAAGAGACTGGCTGCCGTGTGTAAGAGATACAGCGACGGAAAGTATTGCCCGGATAATTGCCTTAAAACATTTCTCGTACTGGTTTGGTGCCTTCTTTGTTTAGTTACGAATCAAATTTCGGGGTTGGATGTAAAGTAGTACTGTACTGTATGTGACGGATGCTGGTTTCAGTTTTATAGGGGTCGATTTTTTACCGAGGATGAGATTTCGTCAGCGTGGGTGCATCCGGACAGTTTAGGCCAAGCAGCGTAGTAGATCTATTTCCTAACCTCGCTATTTCTTCTTACTTGCCCTCGCGACTATCGAATAGTCAGGAGATAGGCTAGGACCGCTGCGATGATTAGGCCGTCATGAAACTGTTAGATGAGGCGCTCTACGCATAGATCATTCCCTTGTTGCGGAGGGGGTAGAGCAATCGTTGAATCGCTAACAGCTAGCCATAGGGAAGAGTTCGGCCCATCAAGGCGATTGTAGAGTCTAGCCGCGATGACGTGCGTCCTACGATGCCCTCAGCCGATCGCCCTCGCTTAGTGACAGAGAGATTTCGCCACGGCATTCGGGTCGGTCGATTACCCTCGAGGAGGCAGAAATCTCCGCTCACGTGGCGAAAATCGTTGAGAAGCAGCACGGCATTACGTTGCATCCTAAGACATTGCGTAACGCTTTGAATGGGAGCCGACTTGTCGCAATCAAGCATCCCAAGAAACCGCGACACTCTCGGAAAAACATACGCGATAGGCTGGAATGGGTTCGTGCCCACGCAGACTGGACGGTTGACGACTAGAAGCGAGTTATCTGTGCGGATGAGACCAAGATCGGTCGTCTTGCATCCGACTGACTCTCATACGCCTGCGTTCACGAAGAGACTGCCCTCCAAAGACACCAAATCAAGCAGACCGTCAAACACGGGGGCGGTTGCTTGATAATTTACAACTGCATGTCGTAAAAGGGAGCGGGTTTCATGAGCAAAACATATGGTAGGGTGGACGGACTGCTCTCGCTGAGTATACTGCAGGACGATCTCAACAGTACGATTGAGCTTTACCAGCTTACACCCTCAAAAACTATCTTCCAGCACAACAACGACCCGAAGCACAAGTCGCGTATCGTATAGGAGTGGCTTTGAGAATAAGATTCAGGGGTGCTAGAGTGGTCGTCTTCCTCACCCGACCTCAACCCAATGGAGCATTTATGGGCTCATCTCAAGAGGCAGCTGGCCAAGCCTTATAAGCCTCCCACTGGTATGCTGGACCTTTGGGAGTGGGTGCAGGTGAAATGGGAGAAGATCCCGGCGGATGTGTGCACCCACCTGGTGGAAAGCATGCCCAGGAGGGTGAGGGCGGTGTCTAAGGCGAAAGGGCGGTGGATTAGGTACTAGTTTGGGGTTGATGTAACTTGCTGCTTGCGCCTGGCAATAATTGTCCACATGTACCAAGATTGTTATTTTCTAGTATTTGTTGTAAACATCATTATACTTGTGTGATGTAAGGCATGGGCGTGGAGCCTTACCCCAACCTACATACACTAGGCACACCAGAAGATTAAGTCTTAATGTCCAGGACCCCTTAAAATGGCAAAATTCCTCTAAGTCACAAACATGTGGACAATACTTCCCGTCGCTGTATGTGCTTGGATGTGTGGGTCCCACAATGGAGGGGAGGGCTGGAGGAGCGGCCACCAGCTTGCGCCAGGCCAGTGTGGGACGATGAGGGTGAGAGATGCGCTCGTGCGTTGTGCGTGATGGAGTACTGCAGGGATGAGTTGGGGCGGTGGGAATGCAAAGCTGTTCTCAGCCGTCCAGGCAAGTGAGAAGGCGTCGGCTGCTGTGGCATCGGGGTGGGGGACCTTAGAGCAGAAACGCGGCAAGTGTGCATTTTGGGGGTTGGCGAATAGGTCAATGGAGTGGGGCCCCCAGCGACGCTCGAGGAGGCAAAACCATGGGAGCTTCAACGAGTAGTCATCGTGGTCGACTAGCTTGGAGAGCTCGTCTGCGCGACCATTCAGGTCGCGTGGGATCCATTCGATGATTAGCCGAATCCCAAACTCCATGCATTTTTGGATGATGCCTTTGCATGTGGTGGTGAGGTCGGGACTTCAGGAACCTCCTTTGCGAAGGATGAAGAACACGCCCTGGTTGTCCACCCGCACTAGCACGTGTTTGTTCCGGATTCTAGGCACGTACGTCTTTAGCGCCCAAAGCACGCCGACGATCTCTCTTTGTGTGCTGGAGGTTGGATGAAGGGCTTCGGGCATTGTCGCGCTGGCCTCTATCGCAGCTCCAGGGAATGTGTTCAGCGTGGCACCCCAGCTGTGGGCACTTGCGTCTACGTGGATGACTGCATCGTAGCTGTGCCGCACATGGAACGGGGCACCGTTGAAATGGTCGAACTCTTGGATCCAGAATCTCAGCTCTTTGATGGCGGGTGGGGAGAGGAGGACCATGCTGGTCCATGTCGGCACGTCGTTGATTGTTTCTAGCATGGCGTGGCTGAACGCTTGGGTAGTGGTGCCGAGTGCGATGGCCACCGATGCCAGCATGCCTGTAACTCGGGCCAGTTGCCGGACTGGGACTTTCCGCTGGGCTGAGCTTGCGCGCAGTAGGGCATTGAGGGTGGCATTGAGTGTGGCTCGCCGCTCCTCGCTGATGGAAAACCGGCCGGCCTGTGTGTCGAGTTCTACGCCAAGGAACCGAAGGTGCTGTAATGGTATCAGCTTGGACTTTTTTGCGTTGAGTACGAGCCCGGCGGCCTTGAGATCGATAACGACCCGTTGGCACGTGGCTTGAGCGTGTGCTTGGGTCAGGCACAAGAAGAGGATATCGTCTACGTAGGGTATCACGCGGACCCCCTGCTCCCGCCATCGCCGAGCTAATTGCTTGATGAGCTGCGTGAAGACGAATGGGGCTGTGGCAAGGCCGAACGGCAAGGATCGGAAGGCATATGTGCGCCTGTCGAATTCAAAGCCGAGGAACGTCTAGCACGAGGGATGGATGTCGACATGGTGATAGCCTGATTTCAAGTCGATCGAGAACATCCAATCTCCTTGGCGAGCGAGGTCCGCCACACGGTTGAGTCCCTCATATTTAAATTTGGGGACGATTAGTGCGCCGTTCACCTTTCGGAGATCCAGAATCAGGCGACACTTGTCTTTCTGCTCGACCACGTTGAGTGGGCTTATGCATCTCAGTTTCGCCGCGGGGATTTGGATGGCCGCGCCAGTCTCGGTGAGTTCGATGATGGCCGTACGCGTGAATGCTTCGTGGATGCGTGCGCCGGCATGGTTGCGATCGTGAAAGGCCGGCGGCGGCCCGAGTTTCCATGTCATCTTGTATCCTTTGGCAATGACTGAGAGGATGAAACTGCTAGTGCACCACGAGCTCCACCAAGCGAACGTGGTACGTAGGCGGCCACACATTTGGGTGACCATCTTGTCGGTAACTGCGTATTCGTAGGGGTCACTGCTGTGTACGCATTCGCGAAGTCGGGTGCCTGTGGGAGTGACATCATGCGAGGAGAAGCAAGGGACTAATACTTAAGTTCATCTGCAGGGCTGAGGCCTGCCAGAAACCTAGAGCGTGGGGGGGGGGGGAGAGTGTGAAGCCTAGTGGCTAAGGAGGGCGTGCCGGATAGAGGTGCCACATGCGAGCAAGATGCTCAGGCCGGTGGTTGCCTGCGCTTTGAGCGAGTCTGAGCGGCGTGACCTGCGTTTGTGTCGGTTTGCAAGTCCTCGCATGCCGAGCTTGCGTTCGAACCTGCGCCTCGACGCTTGTGCATGAATGTCCGCTTATTGTCCTTTCCTGTTTGCCCTCATATTCCCCCAAATTGTGCCTTCACTCGCGCTTCTACTCGCGAACGGATGTTACCCTCTATTGCCTCTTTCGCTTGCGTTCTCATTTCTTGGGTTTTGAGACTCAACACCCGTGCTTTTTTCCTGTTCTTTCTCTAGCCACCTCTTGCGTGCTTGTGTGGCATGCGTGCAAGTGTTTTTGTTGCTATTCCCGTTCGTGGGCCATGCAGCTTGCGTGCGCTCATGCTTCTGTGACTCTTTTTTTTTTTTTTTTTTTTTTTTTTTGTCCGATGCCAAGCTAGGCAGCCCTGGATGGGGTTGGTGTGGCTGTTCGTGTATGCCCACGGAGGGTAATGCTTGGGGTCCAGGGTGTGGCACACCGGGTTGGAGCGTAGGCGTCTCGTGAGGCTCGCATAATGCTTGGATTCTGTTTTTTTTTTTTTTTTTTTTTTTGCATGTCCAATCGATGAGCCACTATGTGAGGGTAAGTGGTGGGCCATTGGTGTTCCTGATGGCCTTCCTTCTCTGGCCGGGGGTGCTGCGTGTCATGTAGCGAAGGTTGAGCCGCCCACTATGCTTCCCCGTTTTGTGCTCAATCCCTTTTTTTTTTCCTTTTTTTTTTGCTGCACCTCTTTTGGTGCTGCTGCCCCATTTCTCTGTTTCTATTTAGGGACCAAGACATGGAAAAAAAGGCAGAGGACCACGGCTCCTTATTTTAACCAAGCTTCATCTCTACTCAACCATGCTCCTAGGCATGCAAAGTCCGCCTTGCAAGGTCGGGCTATCATTTGGGACCGAGGGGGACTGTACCCCTTCCCGTGCTCTGAGCCTAGGGCCTTCAATTGGCCTACACTAGGGCTGGCCCTCTGCCACCCGTGCCCCTAAGGGGTGGGCCCAATGGCCTACGCACACACCGGGTGCCTTGCGCCTTGCGCCACTTGCGCAAGCGCCCATGACCCGACCCCTACACCATGGGTGCGGGTCCTTGGCCACCATGCCCAATCCCCGGGCAGCCGCTGGCCACATGCCCCAGCTGGCCACAGCGGAAGCAACTGCCTCGGAAGCCACGAAATTCTCCCGTGGGCGGCGGACCACGCTTTGGCACGAACTGCATGGGCATGCGGCCGCCTCCGCGATTGCCACGAGCAAACCCACCCTCGGCACGGTCCATTGTAGCCACGTCAGCGACGGACTGTTTGAAAGGCCTGGAGGTAAGGAGACTCTTTTGCTGGTACAGCTTGAAACGCTTGGCCGTGCGGAAGTCGGAGGCGTCTTCGACTTGGAGGACTTCGAAGCGTCGCGATATGAGGGCGAGCGCGTCGGCAAGGAATTCGAGGCCGCCCGGCGCGTCGCCATGCTGCATCTTGAACTCAGCGAGCTCCAGGTATGCCCGGAGGTCTTCCAGGACTTCCGCTTGCTCGCGCACGGCTGCGTTGAGGAAGGACGCTGCCGAGAGGGTGGTGTTAGTGGTCGGGAGTGGTGGGAGGTGCTCCATGGGAATTGAATTTGCAGCAATGCCAGGGACCTCACCAGCGTCATTGTCGGAGTCGTCGCTGTCGTTGTCGGCCGCTAGGGCAGGCGGGATGCTGGCGACGGCGTCTTTGGCGAGGCGTGGCGTCTTGGTTCCGCGTGTGGCCTTTTCTTTTTTTGCAGGTTCTTGTTAGCAGATTCAGAAGCAGCAGGTTGAGCAGTTTCGGCGGCCGTAACACTTGTCGCCTGCTGCTGTAACAGCGTCAACATCGCGTTGACCTGAGCGGGGGTCAACGAGGGGGTCAAGGTCGGGGTGGGCGGCACGTCAGACGAGGTAGCCGCGCGCCCCCTTTTTCGCTGGCGAGAAGGACCCGCCACTTGCGGCGCTGGCGCGTGCTGCTGCTCAGCGTCAGGCGCGAGTGGCTGGTCCTGCTCAGCCACTTGCGCGCGTGGTTCGTAAGGGGGCGGGGGCGCGTCAGCAGGCTGATTGTTGACCTCGCCCCCTCCCAGCAGAACGTCAACCCCAGTTGGGGCAACCACCCCTTCTTCTGCCCAACGATAGTTGTGCCGATCGCCCGCAATTTCCGGGGCTTGGCGAGTAGACTCGGAATTGGGGTGGCCGGTGACGACGTTGGACTCGCCGCGATTATTCGTAGTCGGAGCCATGACGGTTTGGTGAAACTTAAAAATATCCGACAGAAGAGTTGAGGGAGACTCGCCGCGAGGCAAAGTTCTAGTCTTAGCCAGCTTGAACGGGAGAAAAGCTAGAGCGGGAAAGTGGACTGAGCCGTTTGAAAAATGAGAGACGTGGGTGGTACAAGGTGCTTTTGTGCTAAGGGGTTGTACTCTCTAAGAGTACGCACCTATCTAGCCTAAAAGACATATATATATATATATGTATGTTTTGACACACCCCCTAGGCTAGATGACCGCAGCTCGATGTGCTTCGCTCTGCCCTCAAGTCGAGGCTCCTCACACAGGAGGATCATGACCATGTTGTCAGTGTACACGACCGGGGCAGAGCTAGGCCGCTCACCTAAGTCTGTGAGCAAGAAGGTCAGCCAGCGGAGCTCCTGTGCCGCCATGGCACCAACGTAGATCTCAGCCTCATAGCTAGACTGGGCAACAGACGACGAGCGGGTGAACCTCCACGAGATAGCGCCTGCACCAAGGCTAAAGCAGTAGCCCTGAGAGGACCTGAGTGTCTCAGCTCAGCAACGTCTGCCCACGAAGCGTCTGTGTGCCCTGTAAGGACCACTGGCTTGTGTCCTCCTAGCACTAGCCCCATGCCCGATGTACTTGCTAGATAACACAAAACCCTCTTAGCGGCCGACCACTGCTGTGGTCGAGGCCTGTGGCCACAAAGTGAGCCAGGATGCTGAGAGGGTATGCGAGATCTGGGCGAGTGCAAGTCATCAGGTAGATGAGGCAACCCACTACCTCTGTGTAATGACCACTAGGCCTTGTAGACTCCTCACGGACTGGAGCAGAAAGCTTGTGATCTACTGGCAGAGGTGTGGGATGTGCATAGGAGAATTGAAGACCGAACCTCTGAAGAACCTGGCGCACCAAGTGTGACTGTGTGAGAGTGATGGTGCGCGCTGCTCTGTCCCGGGAAATCTGCAGGCCAAGGTAACGGTGCAGCTCTCGTAGGTCGATGGAGGTGTGTCTCCTCAGTAGCTCAGCCTTCACGGAGGCAAGTACGTCTCTGTCTGCAGTAGCAAAGACAAGGTCGTCTACGTAGACAAGGATGTAGAACGGGGTTTGGCCAGCGCGAACGAAGAGCGAAGGGTCTGCAGACGACGGGAAGAACTGCAGGTCAGCTAACGTAGCACGAAGCGTGTCGTGCCACTTGCGAGGCGCCTGCCGCAGGCCGTAAACCAGGCACCGAATGAGCCACTGGGTCCGCGGGGTGAAGGTGCCGGTGAAGCCTGGCGGGCGATGCAAGAAGACCTGCTCATGCAGACTGCCCTAAAGAAACGCTGTTGAGAAGTCGAGAGAGTGCAGCTCGTAAACACGCTATGCTGCTACGTGTAACAACGCCCGAAGAGTATTCATCTTCGGGGTCGGGGCAAAGGTCTGAAGGAAGTCAACACCCTCGCGCTGACTAAAGCCTCTAGCAACGTAGCATGCCCTGAACACCGACGGCTCTCCTGGAGGGCGCTTCACTTTGAAGAGCCACCGGCCATCGCCTACGTTCACCCCAGGTAGGGGAACAGCGTTGATGTAGGTGCTGGTGGATCTCCAAGATGCCACCTCCTGCTCCATGGCAGCTATCCGCTGAGAGGCCCAGAGTCCCGAGGTCGCCTCCGTGTAAGTGCGAGGGGTCGGGATGTCAAAGGCGTCTGGGTCCCCCTTAGGGACTAGCAACATTGAGCAAAGATGAGGCACGGCCTTGGACAAGAAAGCAAGCTTGTACTGCCGGTCCTCCAAGAAGTCACTGACAAGGGCAGGAGCACCCCCGACGGATGGAGGACGGGCAGGGTCAGAGACCGGAGCGGTTGCGAAGTCAAGGCGGCAGGTAGAGGCAAAGTCAGCGACGGCAGCGACAAGCGCATCAAGACTCGAGACAGGAATAGATGGGTCGGTAAAAAGGGAGGTAAGGACCCGAGGGACAAGAGGACAAGCGGCATAAAGGAAGTCAGATAGAGAAGGAGGAGGGACAACCAACGACGGCGCAGGAGGCGACGGGAGGATGAGATGCATGGGAACGGAGCAACATAGGGTGAGAACGCTGAATAGGAGAGACAGGATGAGCACGGGACGGACGGCGAGACCAGACATGAGACGGAGGCGTCGGGTCAAGAGACAGGGGAGGAGACAAAGGAGGGGAACGAGGGGGAAGACGAGCAGGAGACGAGTCCGGTGGAGGAAACACTGGGCCGTAGACAGGCAGGGGAGGCGGCGGCGGGGGAAGCGCAGGCAGGCGGGCAGGGGAGGGAAGACCGAGAAGGCGAAGGGCGGATACCGGCGGCGACGGCTGCTACTGCTGCTCCACGCCGACACAAGAACCCCCAGCCGCACCACGGCTACCTCCAGAGAACTACAGTCCAGCACCCCCAGAACAAGAAACCTCTCCAGCACAAGTGCCACCTCCAGCATCGCCGGGACAAGCCACGATAGGAACTGTTGGTGCAACCCTATGGCTTGCACTCGGCTTGTCGTCCTTGTTTGTGTGTGTGCATGCATGGCATGGAATGACTTGTGAGTCTATGTCATTGCTATCTAGTGCTTGTGTGTGTGTTTGAATGGTGTATCACAATGTGGTTTGTGTCGGTCAAGACATCAGCGAGTTTTCACAACTCGCATGTCAAGTCGTCGTTTGCGTGTCGCGTGTGTGTTTTCTGTTTTGTCGAGTGTGAAGTGTCCATCGCGTCACAGGTGTGTGCAGCAAGCCTCCATCAACTCAAGAAGAATTTATCGTGCTGAACCAAGACCAAGAGCTCAAGATTTCAAGCCCAAGGGACACGGATAAATATTAAATAGTGAAAATAGTAACGCTACTTCGTGTAGTGTTACATTTCACTTGGTGTAGCCCCTTGGAGGGTTTGTTTCGAGACTCTTCATGGTTGGGGACTCTGTGGTGGTGTACCACCAACGTGGACCTCGGCTCTTGGGGTATGTAGAGGCTGGGAACCATCTCCATCTCGAACTCCTCTTACTAAGTTTGTACTCCTAAGACTCTAGTGGCTACTGTACCTCCTGCCAGTCAAACCGCTATAGCGTTGTCAAATCTTCATGGAATTTTATGATTCAACTTGCTGCTGATAGGCGACAGCAATATGCTCCAGATCCATTTTACAGATCACCGTTTCAGGCACACATCAGATTGGCATCAATCTTTGAAGCTGTCTAACGGAATTCTGACTGTGCACAATTTCTCTTATTTTAGGCACATCTGAGCCTATTGTGATTATAACAAATGGTATCAGAGCCCCTTGGAGCCATTTCGACCATGCCTATACCTGAGGAAGGGGGTGGCAGAGGTGCTGGAGGCAGAGAAGACGCCCAAGCACAAGGTCAACACCAAGTTCCACCCGTTGCTCCCACGCAACCTCGCCTTGGCCCCTCTAGGGATGAGCCTAAAGTGTTTGGCCTTGACAAGTTCAACGGTGACATCTTTGCTGAGTGGTCCTTCAAGATGGAGAGCATCTTTGACCACTATGATCTGCTGGAGGTGATGGAAGGAACGGAGAAGCACCCCGAGAACGACCCGGAGAAGAGCCCGTGGGTGCGGAAGAGCGCACAAGGCTACCTTCTACTTGGGCAAGCGTTGGGGAGCAGCCAAATCCGTCACATCAAGCCTTTTCAGCGTGAACCAGCAAAGGGACCAAAGGCATGGGCTGCTCTCAAGGGTGTATACGAAGGCGAACCGTTGGAGGAAGGAGTGCAGAAATTCTTCGACTTGTTGACACGGCTCGAAGGAGCTGATCTGAACTACAGTGACCTTCAAAAGAAGACCAAGCTGCTGGCCTTACTTCCGGACTCATGGTCCTCGCTCATCATCAACCTAAATCGAGATCTGCCCCGTCTCTCACTCGAAGATGTGAAGCGGGAAATCTTGCAAGAAGATTTCCTCCGTCGTGAATTGGCGGGTCCCGATGGTGCCGGAGTTGCAAGCATGGGCCGTGGGCACGGCCATGGAAGGGGCAGAGGGCGAGGAGACAGATTTGGAAGCAGCTACTTCAATGGAGGCCGTGGTAATGGAGGATATGGCAGCAACAACAACAACAATGGCTACGGGCGTGGGCGCGGTCGATTTGATGGCGAAAGCCACTTTCACCTATAGCATGACACTTCGTGCGGACTTGCTCACCGAACTCGAACCGTCGACGGTCAAGCATGTTACATCGGCTTTGGGGCAAGCAGAGGTGAAGGGCATGGACAAGGCCATGTTAAAGGGTGATGATGGGAAGATGGCGGGCCTCAAGAATGTGCTTTTGGTGCCCAACCTAGCAGCCAACCTGATTTCTGTGCGGCGTTTGCAAAAAGCCGGCATGGACACATCTTCCAAGGGATCCAAAACCTATACCGCGAGGCTTGGTGAGCGGAAGCTTTGGGACCTTCATGAGGACAGGGACATCTATAATGAGATGTGGCAAATCCCAGTGGTCCCCATGCCTAATGAGAGACAATTGGCAGCAAGCGTCAGCACCAAGAGTGAAGCGGTTGGTGGCGGTGATCACGGAAAACAAAGTGACACCAAGAGTGACTCGAAGAAGTGCAATCTTGGATAGACTAGCAAGGCGTATGAACCCAAGGAGAGTGGTGCAGCAGCCAAAGAAAGTGGAAAAGAGGAGGGGAAGGCTACGATCAGCAAAGCAGCAACGGCAAAGGAGAAAGGAGAGAGCTTGTGGGGCACAATTGCGAGTGCCGCTTTCTCCAACCCGACTTCCGCTACGGGAGAGTGTGATTGGCTGACCTTGCATCGGCGAATGGGGCATGTGGCATTGCCCATTTTGCAGCAGATAGTTAAGCAAGAGATGGTCAGTGGGATACGTGTCAAGGGGGAGCCCAATGAGGTGCTTGGCTGTCCAACATGCATGCAAGCAAAGTTCACCCGCTACCCGTTCCATAGCTCGGAGACAACGGCGAAGGCACCACTTGATGAGGTGGTGATGGATGTGGTGGGCCCCTTGAAGCTTGGAGCTGCTGGAGCTGAGTACTTCCTCACCATTGTGGACGTCTACACTCGCATGACTTGGGTGTATGTGCTGCCCAAGAAGAGTGACGTAGCTGAAACGGTGAAGACTGATTGGTTGCCGATGGTGGAGCGGCAACAAGACCGGCTTGTGAAGGCGATTCGCACTGATCGTGGGGGAGAGTTCCTGAGCAAGGACTTCTCAACTTGGCTGAAGAAGCAGGGCATAAGGCACTCTCTTACCATGCCCTACTCTCCTGCAATGAACGGCATCGCCGAGCGTGCGAATCGGACACTCACGGAGACGGCTCGGGGACTTCTCATTGAAGCCGGTCTACCCAATTACTTTTGGCCAGATGCGGTGCGGCATGCTTGTGTGGCCAAGAACAGAGCCTTGACTCACGCGGGAGAAGACAAATGGGTGCCCTATGTGGAGTGGATTGGAAGGAAGCCGAAGGTGGATATGCTTCGGGTGTTCGGGTGCATGTGCATGGCACTTGTGCCTAAGAAACTTCGGCACAACAAGCTTGATGCCAAGGCAACATGGGCCGTGCACCTGGGCATGGCTCAAAACAGCAAGGGATGGCTTCTTTGGGACCCATTTACCAAGAAGTTCTTGGTGAGCAGAGATTGCAAGTTCATGGAGAACTTGCCGTACAAGGAGTCGAAGGCGGAGAACCAAGCGAAGATTGGTGTGCGGCTTGGAGAGGTGAAGAGTACCGGCTTGGAGCATGTGGAGCTGCCCTTGGAGCTGAGTAGCAGCAGCACAATCACAAGACAATCTCCTCAAATGAATGGGGGAGAAGAGGAGGAGGAGGTGCAGCAAGGTAATGAGCGTGCACCGTCACTTCCGCCTCGTGCTACAAGTGCTCGCGGGAACCGACCAGATTTGCAGCAACGCCATGAGAGCATCCAAGTCCCTGCAGCAGAGGAGGAAGGAAGGGGGAGAAGGAGGACTCAGCCCCCCAATAGGTTGAGCTATGACCGGCTTGGAGGACCAGCCAACTCAACCTTGACTGGTTCGGCTCTCATGCTAGGCGATGATGCGGAAGATGAAAGCGAGGAGTGTGCTTTTGCCTTCTTCTCTCCGGTGGAGATGCCAGGGGAGCCTACAAATCCCAATGAGGCTTGGGAGGGCCCCAATGGGAAGGAGTGGAAGAAGGCCTCAGATGAATAAATGGGGAGCATCATAGAGAACGACACGTTTGACTAGGTGAACCTTCCTCCGGGGCGGAAGTCGATCTCTTCCAAGTGGCTCTTCAAGCGCAAGACCAACGCCGACGGCAACATTGAGCGCTACAAGAGCAGACTTCTAGCCAAGGGGTATCAGCAGCAAGAGAAGAAGGACTACAATGAAGTGTATGCCCCTGTGGTGAAGGGTACAACCCTTCGAAACCCTCTTCACCGCGGCGGCCATCAAAGGATGGGTGGTGAAGCAAATGGATATAGTAACGGCCTTCCTCAACGGCGTTTTGGAGGAAGAGACCTTCATGGAGCAGCCAGAGGGGTACAATGATGGGAGTGGCAGAGTGTGGAAGCTGAAGAAAGCACTCTATGGCCTCAAGCAAGCCCCTAGGCAATGGTACATCAAGCTGAGGGAAGTCTTGGAGGCGATCGGCTTCACTCCCTCAACGGCCGATCAATCGTTGTTCATGCTTGGCGAGGGGGAGCAGAGGAGCTTCATGGTGGTTTATGTGGATGACATCCTCATATTCTCACCCTCCTCTGACCTTGTGAAGGAGGTGATGCTGAAGCTTCAAGACAAGTTCAAGTGCAAGACCCTTGGTGACGTCAACGACTACCTTGGGCTTCACCTTCAGCCTGCTGATATGATGACCAAGAGGCTGGTTGAGCAGCAGCATTGGAAGTGTTGCAAGCTTGCTGTGATGGCTCTGAACTAAGGGGAGCAGATTCTAAGGCCAACAATCCGAGGGGGAGTTTGTTGGTGCAACCCTATGGCTTGCGCTCGGCTTGTCGTCCTTGTTTGTGTGTGTGCATGCATGGCATGGAATGACTTGTGAATCTATGTCATTGCTATCTAGTGCTTGTGTGTGTGTTTGAATGGTGTATCACAATGTGGTTTGTGTCGGTCAAGACATTAGCGAGTATTTACAACTCGCATGTCAAGTCGTCGTTTGTGTGTCGCATGCGTTTTTTCTATTTTGTCGAGTGTGAAGTGTCCATCGCGTCGCAGGTGTGTGCAGCAAGCCCCCATCAACTCAAGAAGAATTTATCGTGCTGAACCAAGACCAAGAGCTCAAGATTTCAAGCCCAAGGGACACGGATAAATATTAAATAGTGAAAATAGTAACGCTACTTCGTGTAGTTTTACATTTCACTTGGTGTAGCCCCTTGGAGGGTTTGTTTCGAGACTCTTCATGGTTGGGGACTCTGTGGTGGTGTACCACCAACCTGGACCTCGGCTCTTGGGGTATGTAGAGGCTGGGAACCATCTCCATCTCGAACTCCTCTTGCTAAGTTTGTACTCCTAAAACTATAGTGGCTACTGTACCTCCTCCCAGTCAAACCGCCATAGCGTCGTCAAATCTTCATGGAATTTTATGATTCAACTTGCTGCTGATAGGCGACAGCAACGCGCTCCAGATCCATTTTACGGATCACCATTTTAAGCTTACATCAGATCGGCATCAATCTTTGAAGCTGTCTAACGGAATTCTGACTGTGCACAATTTCTCTCATTTTAGGCACATCTGAGCCTATTGTGATTATAACAGGAACCCCAGGACTAGCACCCCCAGAACCAGCATCCCTAGAATGAGAACCCTCTCCAGCACCGGTGCCACCCTTGAGACCGCCGGGACAAGCCACGGCAGTAACCCCAGGACTAGCACCCTCCTCAACGCGAGTACCCCCAGAACACGCGGACCCCTGCAATGGCTGTGGCTGCGGAAGCGGCTGCTGCTGTGGGGGCAACTGCTGCTGCCGCTGCTGCAGCTGCACCGGCGGAGGAGGAGACACTGGGGCAGAGACAGGCAGCGAAACCGAAGTCGCGGGGCCCCTGGGGTCAGCCGACTGCTCCACCAAGCCCACCGACGTGAGGGGAGTGAGATGAGACACACCAGACAAGGCAGGTTGGGGAGGGAGAGGAGCAGGGGCTACCAGGGGAGTGGGAACCAGAAACAGGGGGGGGGAAACCAGGAGACCTCGGTGGGGAAAGCGGTGGTAGAAGGAGACAGACTCGTTAAAAGTGACGTCACACGAGTGAAAGAAGCGGTGAGAAGTCGGGTGGTAAAAGTGTGAGTCAGACGCGTCAAGGGGGAAACCAAGGAAGGCACAAGGGATAGTGCGGGAAGAGAGCTAGTCGATGCCAAAGGCACGAACGTGAGCGAGGCAGCCCCAGACGTGGAACGCAGATGCGTCACCATGGAAAGTGGTCCAAAGAAGGGTCGGCGAAACCTGCGGCCGCTGGGAGTGTGGCCACAGGTTAAGCTGGTGAGCGGCGTAGCGAACAGTGAACGGACACCGAAAATGGGTTGCCCTGGCATGGATTTTGGAGGTACAAGCCACCTCCATGACCAAACCGATGCGTCGCTCAGCGAACCCATTCTTCTGTGGGGAGTCCGGCAGGGTGTACGACTGGGTGATGCCCTCTGCACGACAGAACTGGCCAAGTCGACTGGAGGCAAACTCGCCTCCACGGTCAGAGTGGAGTCGAAGCACAGGGAGGCTGCGTTGGACTCGCGCAGCTACGACCCACGAGATAAGAACGTCAGGCATGTCGGCCTTCCGCTTTAGGGGAAACACCGTGGTGTAGCACGTATAGTCATTGACAAGCACTAGAAAGTAGCGCTCTTGACGCGGCCCAGGGACGGGGCTGGGCCCCAAACGTCCAAGTGCAGGGTCTGGAGTGGCGCAGTAGTAGGGGGAAACGAGGAGGAGTGAGGAGCATGACGCAACCGGCCCTCGACGCAAGGCGTACACGGTGGCGCAGGCGAGGGAGGGAGGGCACGGAGCGATACAGGGAGACCGAAGACAAGACCGTGCTGAGACATGTGACGCAGACGCGGGAGTGCGGGGTGACCCAGGCGGTGGTGCCACAGCGGTGACGGGTGAGTGAGCAACCGACACGAGCAAGCCGCGGCGACCTGGGTTGCCGCAGGCATCTGGGGGAATGCCCTCCCTGGGGGGGACGCAGTATCAAGCATAAGCAGGCCGGACACAGAGTCCCCGGGGAAAGTGGTGAGAGGGGCACCAGTGGCGGCTTCGGTTCAAACCGCGTACCGCTCATGTCTAGGGAACATAGTGGTGACGCCTAGGTCCTTAAGATAGCCGACACCAACTAGGTTCTTTGAGAACGAGGGGATGTGCAGGCTTGTAAGAGAGCCAGAGGGTTCTGCCGGACTGGGGAGGGTAGTGGAGCTATGGGCTACAACCGGACCTGAGTAGGGGTCAGCAAGCGCTACAGCGGCAGGGGCAGCAAGTGGCGTGAGCACAGTGTGGTCGCGAAAGAAACAGGTGGACGCTCCAGAGTCGAGCGTTAAGGAGAGCGACGTAGTAGCGTCAGCCGGCGGAGGGGCGAGTGTAGAGCCTAAGCTAAACAAGGCAGAGGGTCCTACGCCTGACGCAGTAGGGGAGCCTAGACTACACTAAGAGGACACATCTACGCTAGGCAACACCGGATAATAAGGTCCAATCAAACTAGAGTCATCAGCATACATGACAGACATACAATGACGGAAACAATTGTCCGCATGTTTTGCATTAATTAGAGCTTTTGAGCTTTCCGACCAGTGTACATAAAGTCTTAATATTTAATGATGGTACGCTTTGGGAGGGGCACATAGTGGATGTGTTCACAGTGCTAAATTCCATAATAGTACATTGGATCTAACTTAGTGCCAAAAGATGTACGAAGAGTACATCCGGGCAATTATTTCCCAGGACAAAGAGCAAACTTCCGAGCAGCGTTTCTAGTACCTAGTCCACCAACACTTGGCCTTGAAAACCACCAGCACCCTCCTAGGCATGTTATCTACGAGGTTAGTGCAAACCTTTACATGGATCTTCTCGCACTCATCCTGGACCCACCCTTTTGCATAAGGGGGTGCGCACTAGGAACATCGCAAAGTATTTGAACGTATGCAAGAGTATTGTGCACGATTTCAGATTGAATGTTATCTCTGAGACTGGTCGCGCTGAGGTGTGGCCAAAGATGTCATAAGTTGATTAGTCCCATCTTATCATGAATCATCTTCGTCGTACCGTTGTAGGGGAAAATTACGAGAAGAGTGGCAAAAACTAGCGTGTCCGTCGCGAAACTTAGGGTAATATAGCACGGTCGACTGTGCACCCATTCACTAATAGAATGACGTTAAAATCTACAGGTCTCATCACGGTGCAGCAGTTGAAAAAGCCCTGACTGGTGGGGAAGAATATCTGGGTTGAGGTCTGGTGAGGAAGAGGGTCACTCCAGTGCTACAAACTCATGCTCTCCAAGCCATTCCAAGCCTAGGCGGGATACACGGCTTAGAATGGCTTGGAGAGCATGAGTATGTTACGCTGGAGTGACCCTTTTCCTCACCAGATCTCAACCTGGATATTCTTTCTGAATAGTTACGACTTCTTCGCCTGCTGCACCGTCACATGACCTATGGATCCTAGCACGATTCTGATAGTGCAAGGATGCACAGTCGACCGTGCTATGTTACCCTAAGTTTCGCGGCAGATACACTAGTTTTCGTCACCCTGCTCGTAATTTTACCATACAACGGTACGACGAAGATGATCCATGATAAGACGGGACCAATCGACTTATGGCATCTTTGGCCACACCTCAGTGTGGCTAGTCTTAGAGATAACATTCAATCTGAAATTGTGCACAATACTCTTGCATACGCTCAAATCCTTAGCAATTTTCCTAGTTCTCACCCCCTTATGCAAAAGCGTGGGTCCACGAAGAGTGCGAGAGGATCGCTGTAAAGGTTTGCACTAACCTCGTAAATAACATGCCTAAAAGGTGCGGGAGGTGAGTCGCAAGATCGGCGACAGTAGGGAAGGACGCAAGATCAGGGAACAGCATGGGGAGGATCACGTGGCCAAAAGAGGCGGAGGTTGGGGTGGAATAGTGCGCGATGGCGGCATCTAAGATTTCTTTGGCATTCGCTACAGTGGTAAAGCGGGGACGCTCAGACCGGGGAAGTGCAAGCTATTGCGCGCGACGTATTTGCGCAGTGACTGATAGCAAGCTGCGCAACTACGTCGCGCGACTCCTAGACAGCGCGAGCAAGTGTAGTAGCGGAAAAGGCCTCATGCTCAGCAGTGGTGGGGGTGTCAGGGAGGGCAAGAGTTGCAGTAGGGCAGGGAAGCAGGCCATCAACATGGACAGCAAGGGAGTGACCGTCTTGGCGCTGAACTGTAAGGTGTCGGCGCAGGTCGACAAGCCACGCCTCCAAGTTGATCGCCCAGCCCTCCGCGTTTAGGCGGAGCATTGAGTCCGCCATCACCCCGGCTGCAGCAGCTGACTGCCGCTGACAGAGAGAGGAGGAAAGGCGAAGGAAGGCAGCTGAGAGCAGTGGAGAGCGGTGGATTGCGGTGGAGAGCGGTGGAGAGCGATGGAGTGGGTGGATTGCGGTGGAGAGCGGTGGAGTGCACTGGAGTGCGGTGGAGAGCAGTGGAGAGCGGTGGAGACAGCCGGCAGAGGTGCCGGCTCAGAAGGGAGCCAAGGCCGGTAGGTCGGGGGTGGCAAAGCATCACGGCGGCGCAGGTACTCGGGGGCGCAGCTACACGGCGGCTCGGCGGGACTCCGGCGCTGCGGCTGGATGGCACGAGGACGGTGCGGGCTGTGGCCATCGGAGCAGGGGCCGGTGGCACTGGGGGCCGGCTAGTGAGGGGCCGGCTAGCACGTACGGGGCCAACGGGGCGCACGGGGCTAGAGGGGCGCGATGGGGCTAGCGGGGCGTGCACAAGGCCAGCGGGGCGCGAACGGGGCCAGAGGGGCGAACGGGGTCAGCGGGGCGCATGGGGCTGGCGGGGCGCACGGGGCTAGCGAGGATCGACGGGGCCAGCGGGGCGCTAACGGGGCCAGCGGGGCTTGACGGGGCCAGTGGGGTGCTAACGGGGCCAGCGGGGCGAACGGGGCCAGCGAGGCGTACGGGGCCGGCGGGGCACACGGGGCTAGCGGGGCTCGACGGGGCTAGCAGGGCGCGAACAGGGCTGGCGGGGCGTTAAGGGGCCAGCGGGGCGTATGGAGCAAGTGAGGCTCACGGGGCCAGCAGGGTGCTAACGGGGCCAACAAAGGCGCTAAGGGGCCAGCGTGGCGCTAACGGGGTGACTAGGACTAGGCCTAAGGCGGAAGCGCGGTGGGTGGGGGGAACCTAACCTAGCATGATACCATATCAAAGTGAGAAAGAATAACTAGAATGAGTGATACAAGGTGCTTTTTTGCTAAGGGGTTGTACTCTCTAAGAGTACACACCTATCTAGCCCATAAGACATATATATATGTTTTGACAACTGGACATGTCGAAACAGTGTGGGACGAAATCGCACGCGAAGTGTCGCATGAGTGCCGTGATGATGAAGAAGCAGCAGCAACGAATGCCACCGCACGTGCCATGGCAGCTGCAGCAGCTACGACAACGGCCGCCGCCCGCTCCGAAGCAGCATCAACAGTTTCTTCAGTAGCCGCAGGCACGCCAACTGTAACAGTGGCCAAGATAAAGCCGCCGATGCCACCCCCGTTTAACCACATGGAAAAAAACACCACCATCATGGGCTGGCTTTTCGCGATAGAGCTGCCGCCGAAATTACTATTGATGATATAAAAATCAAACTGGCTGTTTCTGTGAGAGTACGACCCCGTTACACCACTTGTCCCTTTCCTTCTTTCCTTTCTATTTCGTTTCTCGTTTTATCCCATCTCATTTGATTTCCTATTCTCCATTTTCCATTATCCTTTGGTTTATCCTGCAATTATAATTATATCACCGACAAGGCTTGGGATGTACTGGCGCGCTATACCTAGCGTAATCCTACTGTAATCCCTTAAAGCCAATAGCCTCGCGTGGCTATACGCAGGGTGATTCTATTTTCTAGAAGGGTCTATTCCCTTTGGATAGGATAAACCTGGTTACCTGATGTACTTTGGAAGTAGAAAAGCGCCTTGTACTGATCGATAGTGCAACCTTTCCTCGACACATTCGATCTTGTGACACTTGGTAATCAGAGCTTTTCTCACTCGGCCGCGCTCAGCTAAACAGCAGCAGCGGGGGATCCTGCCTCGAAAAACCGCCGGGGGCGACCAATTCGACGCCGATTCTGGTAAGCACCAGCTCCACGATTTTTCGAATTACCCCCTCCGCGCGTGTTTTGAACATGATGGCGAACTTCGACAGCGCCGAAGTTACCCAGTAGCTCTTCGCGGGCATCGCAGCTCTACAGGAGGAGATGCGAGCCGACCGCGAAGCTTGGCGAAACAAGTTCGAGCGAGTAACTCGACTCGCCGGCGCGCAACACGAAACGACAACGGCGACGACGCAGCAATCGCAGCAGTTTCTCGAGGCTCCAAAACCGCGCCCACCTGAGACGTTCGATCCGAGCAATCGGAACTCTGAGGCCCGCAGATGGATCGCCGGCATGGAGATCTACTTCGCAGCCGTCGGATGGAGCTCGCCAGTCTGGGACGGTCAACGCGTACGACTAACGGCAACGCTGATGCGAGGACCGGCACTCGAATGGATTGGCGTCAACAGCACCTTTATTCACGGTGAAGCCACGTGGCAGCAGTTCCGCGCCGACCTGCTGAAACGCTTCGAGCCAATAAATTCGGGTTTCCTTGCCTGGGAAAAAATTCATCGCCATCGACAGTTCGGGAGTGTAGCGCAGTACACGCAGCAGATGGAGGAATTTTACAACAGAATTCCCGACTTGACCGAAGGGGAAAAAGTACAATCATACCTTGCCGGGCCGAAGACCGAAGTCAAACGCAAGGTAACAGCGCCAAACAACGCGAGCTACAGTGACGTCGTTTCAGCAGCGGAGCGCTTCGACATGGTCAACGCCGGGACACGATGGACGCACGTCGGCAGTACGCGACAGGGCGACCGCTCGGCTCACCCCACGTTCGCCGACCCGATGGAAGTCGACACGTTCGAAGGGCGGCCACGTCCGAAAAACACCAACTACACGTGTGATTTCTACGGGGTGCCGGGTCATCGAATCTTCGACCGCAACAAAATGAAAACCGCACGCGCTGAGTATCGGGCACGCAACAATGGCGGAAATCCTTCGGCCAATCAGAAGCAAAAAAACGGGACTCGCCAGTGATTGCAGATCTAGCTGGCCAAAATGAAAAAAATCCGGAAGCAGCCGCGGGATTCTGGAAAAATCAACTTCGACGCAGCTGATTTGACGCGAACAGGAGAAAATTATGGGGGAAAATCTCCACCCCACGACCAGTCTTCGCCGGAGGAAATCGCCGAGGGAAAATCTAACTCCTCGAAAAAGGACTCTGCCAAGACGGGAAAACTCCTTAAAGACCCAAGAAATTATAAGGATTCGTTAAAGTTATCTTACAAAGATGCTTTAATGAAAACTTATGATTTTCGAGGGGCTAGAGCCTTGGAGAAAATTCAGGAGGGACTCCCGAAGAAGCAGAAAATTGTGGAGATCGTACCGGTACCGGAAAACATGGGGACCAAATTAAGGAGTGTGGAAAGAAGCCGACCTTTCCACGGAGTCAACGTCCTCTCCCGACACCAGCCCACAGCGACTACCCGTTCCCCACGGAAGACGTCGGTGGAGCTGAAGCAGCTCAAGAGGAAGCTGGGGGTCTGCAAAAAGCTGCAAAAACCCCAAACTCCTTCTTCGGATGCATCCAACTCGGCAACTTCGTCAACGACACGAACAGTTGTCACGGAAACTCCGGGCCCAGGAGAAGAACCCTTCTCCAAGCAGCCTCGGCCAGCTGCCAGCTCAGGAGTAGGAAGCAATGAATATTGGGATGTACCGTATGACCCAATCAATGAAACTATCTTTGGGTACTCCGAGCAACGCCTGCCGCTCGTGCTCGAGGTCATCTGCAAAGGACAACGCCTCCAAGCACTCGTGGACAGCGGAGCATCGCACACCGTTTGTGACAAGGTAGTAATCGACCGACTTCGGGAAGAGTACAAGCCTTAAGAATTCTCTGCAACGATGGCGGACGGCAGCAAGTTACCAGTATACGGCGAAGCAGTGCTACACCTACAAATCGGACCACTGTGCTGGAGACCTGCACTCCCCATCACCAACATCAAAGGGCTTGACTTGATCTTCGGGCGGGACTTCCTGAAAAGATTCAACCCCGAGATGAACTGGGTGAACCGCACCGCAAGCATCTACAACAATGGAAGGAGAGTCCAGCTACCCAATTGGGACGATACAGGAGATATCCCAGTGGAGACACTCGCACGATTCGAGAAGGACGTGAAGCGAACCGACACTGGGTTCCTGGCGATAGCAACAGAGGTGGAGAACGACGGAGAGAAGACCTCGGAACCTCCAGGAAAAATCAAGGAATTGCTGAAGGAGTTCCAAGACATTCTCCCTGACGACCTTCCGAACGAGCTACCACCATACCGAACGCATCAACACGAGATCGTGGAGGAACCAGGCTCCAAACCGACCTTCCGAGTACCATATCGGCTCAGCCCCACAGAGCTAGCCGACATGAAGAAGCAGATCGAGTATCTCCTCACCAAAGGACTCATCCGACCATCCACTCTACCATACGGTGCCCCAGTGCTCTTCACACCGAAACCGGGCGGAAGCCTGCGCATGTACATCGACTACCGAGCCCTCAACAAGCAGACCATCAAGAATAAGTACCCGATTCCACGAATCGATGACCTGCTTGACCAGCTTCGAGGGGCCACTGTATTCTCAAAAGTAGATGTGCGGTCCGGATACTGGCAGATAAGAATGACGGACAATTCCGTTCACAAAACTGCTTTTCGAACTCGGTACAGATCGTACGAGTATCTGGTAATGCCGTTCGGACTCACCAACGCACCTGCAACAATTAAGCAGAGATGAATCATATCCTATGCCCACTCTTGGATGAATGCGTCCTGGTGTACCTGGACGACATCCTCATCTACTCGCGCGACATGCAACAACACGTCGAACACCTGCGACGCATCTTCGAAATTCTTCTACGAGAACGCTTCTACGTCAAACTATCCAAGAGCGACTTCGCCCTCGAGAATGCCCAGTTCCTCGGACATATCGTAAGCGCTCAAGGAGTTCACGTCGACCCCAAAAAAATCAAAGCCGTACGTACGTGGAAGACACCCGAGAACGTGAAGGAGTTACAGCAGTTCCTTGGCTTTGCTAACTACTACAACAGGTTCGTGCCGCAATACGCGAAGATCGCCACGCCACTCACGAATCTGCTAAAGAAGAACACGCCCTATAAATGGGAGCCACAACACCAGGAAGCCGTGGAGCAACTGAAACAAGCACTCACGTCCGCACCGGTACTCATCTTGCCAGACCCCGAACGCGACTACGTTATCGAAGCCGACGCCAGCGACCAAGCAGTGGGAGCAGTCTTGATGCAAGACCAGGGGAATGGTCTGCAACCAATTGCCTACCTCAGCAAAAAATTACATGGACCAGAACTCAACTTCCTGATATACGACATGGAAGCCTTGCTATCATCATTGCCTTCAAAACGTGGAGATGCTATCTCGAAGGACGCAAGACGACAGTCTACACCGACCCTTGCAGCCTAAAATACTTGAAGACACAACCAAGCCTCTCCAGGTGGTAGGTCCGGTGGATTGACTTCCTCGAGACACAATTCCACTACGACATCGTGTACAAGCCCGGCCACAAAAACAAAGCAGATGCGCTTAGCCGGCCTGCACACGTTGCCGCTATCCAAGTTGAAGGAATGAATCCACTCCTCAAGGGACTCTTCACACACGGGTACACCATCGACCCCGAAATTCCCTTGGCAGAAAAGCGACATCTGCTACAGTTGGACAACGACATCGCATACCGGAAGGGATCAACAAAGTTCGGGTACCAAATTACCCTCCATTGCGCCACTTACTACTCGAGGAATACCACGACGTCCTGTACGCAGGACACTTCGGTAGCAACAAGACGCTCACCGGTATCGCCAAACACTACTACTGGCCCCAAATGGCAGATAACGTACAGAACTTCATCACCTCGTGCACTACATGTCAGCGGATGAAGAGCAGCAAGCAGAAAAAAGCAGGTCTGCTACAGCCTCTTCCTGTCCCAAAGCAACCATGGCAAGTGGTTAGCCTGGATTTCATCACTGGGTTACCGCCGACCACCAGCGGTCATGACGCAATCCTTGTCGTCATCGACAAGTTCTCCAAAATGGGACACTTCATCCCGACACACACCACAGCACGCACCGAGGAGACGGCACAACTCTTCGTTCGCTACATCATCTCACAGCATGGCATTCCAACCACACTTATCTCCGACCGAGACCCCAAGTTCACCAGCAAGTTCTTGAAGGAACTGATGTCTCTACTCGGGACCAAACTCGCCATGTCATCCGCCTACCATCCGTAGACAGACGGACAGACCGAGCGCCTTAACCAGATTGTTGAGCAACTCCTCCGAGCAGCCTGCAAGGACGAGATCTCCAAATGGGACTTGCACCTGCCCATTTTAGAGTTTGCTTACAACAACGCTACACATGCCGCTACTGGACAGATGCCGTTCTTCCTCTGCTTTGGATGCCACCCACTCACACCACAGAAACCGACACCATCAGCAACATTCCAACCAGCAGACGACTTCATCACAACCATGCATCAGCTTTGGGATCGGACCCACAAGCGCCTCCTTGACATTCAGCAGGAGCAGAAGCGCCAAGCCTATTGCCATCGCAACGACCACACCATCACGGTGGGAGACCAGGTGCTTCTCGACACACGCAATCTTGACATCAGCCATCTTCCATCTAAACTTCGACCTCGCTTCTGCGGGCCTTTCCTCGTTGAAGCACAGATCACTCCTGTTACCTTCCGCTTACGCCTACCACAACCTCGAAGATTCACAATGCGTTCCATGTCCAACTTCTGAAGCCCTATCGGGATCCGAACACGATCTTCGCCGGACGCCAACCGCCGCCGCCGCCGCACGTCCTCGTCCAGAATGAACCCGAGTACGAGGTCGAGTCCGTGCTTGCACACCGCCATCGTCGGAATGGCGTCGTGGAGCTCCTCATTCGTTGGAAGGGTCATGATCCTTCTAAGGACAGCTGGGTACCTGAGTCCGACATGGGTAACGCCCGTCGTCCTCTGCATGACTACCTTGTTAAGCAGGGTCATGGTCGACGGAAAGGTTGCACTATCGTTTGATAGTGCAACCTTTCCTCGACACATTCGATCCTGTGACAGTTTCACTACTGAGGGGACCTGCACTGGATTGGTGGCGATCGACGCTAAGTGAGACGGGGACTTCGGTAGGGAACACTCAGGGGTTTTTTCGGGAGTTCGGAATCTGCTGCCCAAGATGCAATGTCAATTTTCGGATCGACCGCGATTCGCACGTGGAAAGCGTGGGGTACAGCAGTGCGTGAACGTTTCGAGCCCATACTCGCCTCGGACAACGCACGCATGAAGCTGGACACCTCGCGCCAGCTGACCTCTGTCCAGGATGACGCATCATCATTTCAGGCATTGTTCGACCAAATCACCAACCTCTCAGAAGCCGAGAAGAAGCAGCGGTTCATTACTCGACTAAGAATTGCGGATGCGAAGTGCGGATGCGATGCCCAGCGATGTTCCAGGAAGCAGTGGTGATCGCCGACCTGTATGACACCAATCAAAAATATGCGAGATCGGGTTCCCAGGAGGGAAATCGTTTTCATGGCCAGGATCAACGACCCTCGATCAATGGCATTGTGGCGAACGACGAAGATCGCAGGAAGTGACCGTGTTTTCATTGCCACCAGCCGGGTCACCGATATGCTGACTGCCTTGACCAGAAGCAGAGGAAAAACAACGATGGGGATAAGACAGGAAATGACTCTCGTCGGTAGCAGACGGGCCCAATACTGACATAGCAGCATCGCCCGAGAAACAGCATCTCCACCGGGTTGTGGTACCAGTATACGCTATCGACCGCTCTCGGACGAATAACGGGATAAACCTGAGGATCACCCTGTGCTGGTAGAAGGAAGGGTTAAAGCCCAGATCCCAAATTAGTTCACGCAAGTCAACGAGCAGAATTTGGGCTGTTTTGGCCAAAAAAAAAGCTTTATTGGGTGCGAAAAATCGTGATTCTGTTACTTCGCGGGGGGTTCGTATGCAAGGTGGGCCCTGTTTGATTTGGGGTGAGTTCAAGTTGGGCGACACAAGGATCTGACAGCTGAGACGCGGGGACACATGAAGTCCCAATTTGTAAGCAGACTTACAGCCGTCGATTGGAGACCTGGCGAGAGCAGGGTTTGACGGGAGTTGGATTTAGCAAGCCCGATCTAACGGTGGAAAATGCACGAATCAAAGTAGGCCCGGTTTGCAAAGCTGATTTCCACCGTGGATATTTTTTCCTCGATTTTGCCTCGCACTGTGGCGAAGGACCAGTTTGGTTCTTTTTGTTTTCTTGGGTAGTTCGCGAGCACGGTCAGCATCAAACTGGGCCCAGTTTGATGCATGCCTGACTAATTCGGGACTTGGGCTTTAACGAAAAAAAAAATGAAAATCTTCATCGATGGTGGCGCGAGCCACAGCCTGATTCATCGACCGACGGCGAAAAAAAAAAACTTACTCCTGGAGCGGTGTCTGCCCGAGATGGATGTCCGATTGGTCGATGGCACCCCGTTGGCGATACGCGATCGCTGCGAACTGTTCGCATGAAGTGTGGTGACAATTTCGGTTTCAGCGCGCCGATACTGGCGACGACACTCGACGGCTACGATGTGCTGCTGCGACGAGATTGGCTTGGCGACACAACTCGCAGATCGATTGGAGGACAACTGAACGCACAGTCAAGGGTGCGAATGGTCGGCAGATACTGCCAAAATGGCGAGGAGCAGAGCCGATAACGACACACATCAATGCCATCACGCTGACACGCGCGGTTAGGAAAGGCGCGGAATTGTACGCCGTCCATCTGAAGGAAACGATGGACAATGATCAACCGACCGACATCGATAAGCTCCACGTAGCGGTCCCCGAAGATCTGGCAAAACTGATTCGTCAGTTCCCATATATTTTTCTGAACGACCTACCACCTGGCCTACCACCAAAACGACCTCAGGACCATCGAATCGAACTGGAACCTGGCGCGCAACCAACAGTCCAGACACAGTGGCGGCTGACAAGGCCCGAGCTCCAGTTGGATTATCTGCTGGCCAAAGGGTTCGTTCGACCGACTACATCCCCGTTCGCCGCCCCGGTCTTGTTCACACCCAAGAAGGATGGGGGCCTCTGAATGTGCATTGACTATGGCGGTTACGATAAAGTCCTGCTACCCAATCCCTCTTGCGGACGAACTGATTGACACCGACCGCCACAGACGAGGTATTACCTTGACTGCAGGGAAACTAGTCCTCCTTGACACAAAAAACCTTCGGCTGCAGATACTGCCAAAACTCCGACCCCGCTACTCTGGACCATTCACAATCATCAAGATGATAACGCCAGTGACCGCCCAACTCTGCTAGCCAAGATCGTGAGCCATCACGTACGAATCAACGGTCAGGAATGATACGTTGTCTTTCTGATACGATGGACTCATCGTACCAGCGAGGATGACACGTGGGTTCCCTCGGTACAAGTACAGTCACCTACTGTACTCTGGGATGATTTATCCCGCAAGCACGTCGCAAATATAGACCACCTTCGCCATAGGGGGGGTAGTGTAAGGAATTTTCCATGCCTTACCGCGCCACACCGCAACCGTGTACACCAACCCCACACGGCACCGACACCTGCCATAGCTTCGGCCCAAACACGGCACCAAACCATTTACGCGTCCACGGATGCCTTCTACGAACCTGTTCGATCACGCGGCTAGGATTGCTACGGTGTTCCAATATCTTGCTTCGTCATTCCATTGTACCACATTCTGTTATTCTGAACCTCAACATTCGATTCCGTGCTACTCTGATTAAACACACATAACATTATGCACAATTGTTGCTGTAACATGCATGCTTTTTAATCTAAGGAATTTTCCACTCCTTAGCGCGCTACACCGCTACCGCGTACACCGCCCCTACACCGCACCAAGCTCGGTCCTAGCTTCGGCCCGCACGCGTCACACCAAACCACTTCCGCGTCATCCCGAAACGCTCCACATCCTCGGATGCCTTCTCCGAACCTGTTCAATTATGCGGCTAGGATCGCTCCGGTGTTCCTATGTCTTGCATTGTTATTCCATTGTACCACATTCTATTATTCTGAACCTCAACATCCGATTTCCGCGCTACTCTGGTTAAACACCCATAAAATCTGGTTACCATAGCTACTTTCCTGACCTACCCCCGCTTCCGTAGGCGGAATTTTTTTTTTTTCGAAGGTGGGGGGGGATGATTCGCTCACTGAGCTGCAAAGCGGTCGGCCCCGAATCAATTCACCCGACTATGATAGCATTTGAGCTCTTACCTGAGCTCGCGTAATCACGGATATTCCCCTGCCCACCTGGCGTAGTGTCCGCCACATGGACCAGGCACAATTTGACGAGTTGTTGCGAAATTGGCTGCCACGGACCCTCGCTTGCAAGCTGTGCTAAACGACAATGAGAAGCCTCGCGCTGAAGTTACCGAGCTTCGCCACGTGCAAGAAAATACGCGCCAAAAGTCGCCCACCCTCGAGGATGCCGCCAGCGCTGGACGTGTCGAGACAGTACCGAATGAAATCGCATGCGAAGTGTCGCAGGAGGGCCGTGATGATGAAGCTGCAGCAGCAACGAATGCCGCCGCACGTGCCACGGCAGCTGCAGCAGCTTCGACAACGGCCGCCGCCCGCTCCAAAGCAGCAGCATTAGTTTCTCCAGCAGCCGCCGCCACGCCAATCATACTAGTGGCCAAGATTAAGCCGCGGATGCCTCCCCCGTTTAACCCAATGGACAAAAACACCACCATGACGGGCTGACTTTTTGCGATGGAGCATTATTTTGATGTTGACGGGATTACTGTTCATGATTTATAAATCAAACTAGCTATTTTGCTACTGAGGGGACCTGCACTGGATTGGTGGCGCTCGACGCTAAGTGCGACAGGGAGTTTGGCAGGGAATACTCAGGGGTCTTTTGGGAGTTCAAAATCTGCTGCACGGGACGCAACGTCAATTTTCGGATCGCGTGAAACTTGGGGTACAGCTCTGCGTGCACGTTTCGAGCCCATATCCGCCTCGGACAACGCACGCACGAAGCTGGACACCTTGCGCTAGTTGACCTCTGTCCAGGATTACGCGTCATCATTCCAGGCCTTGTGCGATCAAATCACCGACCTATCAGATGCTAAGAAAATATCCAGGTTCATCACTAGGCTCAAGTCGGGCGTTCGCTACGAAGTTAAGATGCGACGCCCAGCAATGTTCCAGGAGGCAGTGGTAATCGCCGACTTGTACGATGCCAATAATGAATATGCAAGATCAGGTTCCCAGGAGGGAAATAGTTTTTGTGGCCAGGGTCAACGACCCTCAATCAATGGCATAGTGGCAGATGTTGAGGATCGCAGAAAGTGACGGTGTTTTCACTGCCACTAGCTGGGTCACCGATATGCTTACTGCCCTGACTGGTAGCAGAGGAAGAACAACGATGGGGATACGCCGGGAAAAGATTCTCGTCAGTAGCAAACGTGCTCTCTACTAACATGGCTGCATCGCCCGAGAAACAGCATTCCCACCGAATAGTGGTACCGGTACATGCTATCGACCGCTCTCGAACGAATAACGGGGATGAACCTATGGATCACCCTGTGCTGGTAGAAGGAAGGGTTAATGGGAAAGGAAAAAACATATTCATAGATGGTGGTGCGAGCCACACCCTGATTCACGGACCGACGACTAAAATATTAGACTTACCTTTGGAGCGGTGCCTGCCCGAGATCGATGCCAGATTGGTCGACGGCACCCCGTTGGCGATACGCGATCGAGTGTGAACAATCGCTTGAAGTGTGGCGACAATTTCGGTTTCAGTGCGCCGATGCTGGTGACGACCCTCGGCGGCTACAATGTGCTGCTGGGACGAGATTGGCTTCGGCGTCACAACCCGCAAATCGATTGGACGACAGATGAGTGCACAATAAAGTATGCAAATGGTTGGTAGAAACTTCCGAGTTGGCGGGAGGCAGAGCCGATAACGACACGCGTCCACGCAGTTATACTAACACGCGCAATCAAGAAAGATGCGGAATTGTACGCCGTCCATCTGAAGGAATCAACAGGCGATGATCAACCGACCGACATCAACTTACTCTGCGCAGCAGTCCCTGAGGATCCGGCGAAGCTGATTCGCCAGTTCCCATATATTTTTTCGGACGACTTGCCACCTGGATTGCCACTGGAACGCCCTCAGGGCCATCGGATCGAGCTGGAACCTGGCGCGCAGCCAACTGTTCGGACACAGTGGCGGTTGACGCAACCCGAGCTCCAAGAATTACGGGACCAGCTGGACTACTTGCTGGCAAAAGGGTTCGTTCACCCGAGCATGTCCCCATTCGCCGTCCCGATCCTGTTCACAACCAAGAAAGATGGGGGTTTCCGAATGTGCATTGATTACCGCGCCCTTAATCGGGTTACAATAAAACTTGCTACCCAATCCCCTACGCGGACGAACTGGTTGACCAGCTGCGAGGCGCTCGCCACT
The DNA here is from genome assembly GCA_027943415.1 of Closterium sp. NIES-67. Lineage (NCBI taxonomy): Eukaryota > Viridiplantae > Streptophyta > Zygnematophyceae > Desmidiales > Closteriaceae > Closterium > Closterium sp. NIES-67. The sequence goes on from BQMB01002371.1 coordinate 114,860, forward strand.
TCTCGGAGATCGACCTTCGGTTACCATCAGATTCGAGTCTTCGCTGGCGAATGTCACAAGACCGCGTTTCGTACTCGCTACGGGAGTTACGAATACACCGGCATGCTGTTCGGGTTAACAAATGCCCCCTCGACGTTCCAACTGACGATGATCGGGGTATTATGGGACTGACTTGATAAATGCGTGATCATTTATCTGGACGACACATTGATTTAGCATGACACGGGAGCAGTACTTAAAGCTGCTGACCCAAAACGTACAAGATTAATACACTTGACATGGCAAAACGTTGGGCAAGGCATCGAGGAAGGGTGTGTGGAGCACAGGCTCAAGGTGGCGAGAGAACATCACAAATCCCCACGCGACGAGAAGACGAAACGCAGGAACAACACAACCAATCAGAACGTGGAATTTCCGCGATGGCACAACCAAGTTCAAAAAAGACAAAAAGGTAGGGGGAGTACATGAGCGGAAACAGGGAAGAAGGGGGGCGCAACACACCGGGGGGGTGGGGGGAGGACCCAACAACATCAGGCCCAGCAGAGAGGCGATGGATAAGCAACCAAGCACAGTAAGGGCGTGTATCATGTGTGATAAAAACACAGGGTCACCCAACGTCCCGACGGGGTACAGTGCGTTTCCGCACGATGAAGAATGTTTGGACATATTCAAAAGCGGTGAATTGATGTCGAGCCACGATGTCTTGCTGTTCAACCTACATGAAACATTCCCTGAGCAACAAAACACAGGGTCAAGAACGGCTCAGAACAGCAACACTTGCACTGGCATAAGGGAACTAATGGAAGGCAAGGTGGCTTCTGCTGAGCGCAAAATGCCACCACGCAACTCTGCAGCAGAGAACGGCAATGTTGCCCGCAACTAAGCGGCATTAGACAGCAGTAGAACCAGGAATAGCGGCATACGAAGAGAGACGACATTTTCGGCGCGCAGTAAACTCGACAGCCGCGGAAAATGCTGCGGGAGGGCAGCGCGACGCGAGTCCATGCGGACAGCGCGCATTAGAGCGGTGCCAGCTCATGGCCCGCAAGCGACAAAACCCGGCAGGAGACAGGTGAGGATATAGTCCCGGGGTGCACTAACATGCCGGGCAAAAGAGACGGCAAGGGTAGCGCACGAAAGGAGGATCGAGAAAAAAAAACCACGAGAAAGGCGAGACGCTCACCGGGGGAGAGCGGATACTAGCGCGACGCGAGAATGTGGGGTATCCATGCGCTGCACCCGCGAAACGTGCACGCTCCAACAAGCGACGCACGCGGAGCCCCAACGCCAGAGCAAGCCGCGCGTCGTTACGCCACATTACCGTGAAACGACGTCCAAAGAACAGAACGGAAAACCGCGCGCCGCGGTGTAGCAGCTGGGAGGTGAAAAGGCCAGACGCAACTTGGAGGTGAGATAAGGGAGGAGAGACAAAGGGGAGAGCCGAGAGGAGAGGAAGGGGAGAGCCGAGAGGAGAGGAAGGGGAGAGCCGAGAGGAGAGGAGAGGAAGGGGAGAGCAGAGAGGGGGATAGCAGGGGAGAGCCGAGAGGAAAGGAAGGGGAGAGCAGAGAGGAGAAGGGAGAGCCGAGAGGAGAGGAAGGGGAGAGGGGAGAGGAGATGAAGGGGAGAGCCAGGAGGAGAGGACGGGGAGATCCGAGAGGGGGATAGCAGGTGAGAGCTGAGAGGAGAGGTAGGGGAGAGCAGAGAGGAGAGGTAGGGGAGAGGGGAGGAGAGGAAGGGGAGAGCCAGGAGGAGAGGACGTGGAGATCCGAGAGGAGAGGAAGGGGAGAGCAGAGAGGAGAGGAAGGGGAGAGCAGAGAGGAGAGGAAGGGGAGAGCTGAGAGGAGAGGAAGGGGAGAGCCGAGAGGACAGGAAGGGGAGAGCCGAGAGGACAGGAAGGGGAGAGCCGAGAGGACAGGAAGGGGAGAGCCGAGAGGTGGCATAATGAGCAGCCAGGAGGTGGGTAAGGGGGGAAGCCGAGAGGCGACACAATGGGTAGCAGGACGGAGAGTTAGGGGGGAAGCCGAGAGGTGGCACAATGAGCAGCCAGGAGGTGGGTACAGGGGGAAGCCGAGAGGTGTCGCAATGGGCAGCTGGGAAGTGACTTAGGGAGGACGCCGAGAAGAGAGTCAAAGTGCAGCCGGGAGGTTAGTTAGGGGGGGAGCCGAGAGGAGAGTCAAAGTGGCTGCTGGGAGGTGAGTAAAGGCAGAAGCCGATAGGTGACATAATGGGCAGCCGGGAGATGAGATAGAGGGGAAGCTGAGAGGTGACAGAATGGGCAGCAGGGAGGTGAGTCAGGGGGGAAGCTGTGAGGGGGGAAGCGGGAGATAGCCGAGAGGGGGGGAGCTGAGAGGGAGAAAGCTGAGACAGGGGGAAAGCTGGGAGGGGGCGAGCAGAGAGGGGGAATGCTAAGAGGGGGAACGCTTGGTGGGAGAAACAACGTGGGGGGCAGAAGGGAGGGGCAAAGCTAAGATTGGGAAAGCTGAGAGGGAGAAAGCTGCGAGGGGGTTTGCTGAGAGGGAGAAATCTGAGAGGGGAGCGCTGTTTGGGGGAGAGCTGAGAGGGGAAAAGCTGAGTGAGCGTAAGCTGGGGGTGGGGGGAAGGGAAGCTGAGAGGGGGAAAGCTGTGAGGGGGAAAGATGTGTGGGGGAAAATCGAGAGGGGGAAAACTGTGAGGGGGCAAGCTGTGAGGGGAAAACTGCGAGGGGGAAAGCTGCGAGGGGGAAGCTGTGAGGGGGAAGCTGTGAGGGGGAAGCTGTGAGGGGGATAGCTGTGTGGGGGAAAGCTGTGAGGGGGAAAGCTGCGAGGGGGGAAGATGTGTGGGAGAAAGCTGAGGCAGGGTCCGCCGAGTGGGGGAACGGTGAGTGGGGGTAAGCTTGGAGGGGGTAGTCTAAGGAGGGGCAAAGTTTAGGAGGGGGAAAACTGCCCAGGGCCTTGCTGAGAGGGGGTAAGCTAAGTGTGGGATAGGTGAGCGGAGGAAAGCTGATAGGGGGAAGGCAGAGGGTCGGAAAGGTGAGAGTGGGTGAGTTAGGAGGTGGAGAGCAGGGAGGGGGTGAGCAGATAGGGGGGAAACTGTGAGGGGGTAAGCGAAGAGGTGGAAAACTGCTGCCACCTCTCTCCCCTTGGCTTCTTGCTGGGGTTTGTTCCATGCTGCCCATGCTGTGTGGTCCTTGCGGCTGATCAACCAGGTTGTGCGAGTTTGCTTGGTGTCCTTGTGGCAGGTTTCCATGCGACGGCACATCTCAGCCCCTCCCTGTCTGTGGATTCTGTCAACCAGTCGTGGGAAATTCTTGGGGGACATGTCACATCCGCCGTTCTTGGTGTTTGGGGAAGGTTTCCGCCAGCTGACCGCTTTCGAGTTGCTGGCCATTGCAAACACTAAGATTCAAGGGATCGTGCAGGCGGTTGGGTGCACAATCCATAGACATGGGCGAGGGGGGCTTGGCATCATGTGTGTCATGGGGCCACTCTCGTGGCTCATGGCGTTAGGCAGTTGGATAGGTTGCATCTGTTTGTACTGACTCTACCGTGTAGACTTCGCTGCCAGGGCAGGGCAGGCAATGTGTGTGGCTAATGGGAACTCTCGGCAGTTTCATGCGTCCCTTTTTTAGGGGTTCTAGTCGAGGATGCATCTGTGCATGGTGGTGCTGCTAGCTCATGGTTGGTGGGCCTCTAGAACATGACAAAAACGGATCAACATCATTCTGCATGCTGTTTCCATGTTTCCGGTATGGTATATGATTGTTTATAAATAGCAGCTAATATCATGGCTTTTGTTACCTCCACACGGTGCAAGTAGCACCCTAAACCCCAACACATGACCTGACCATACCCCTCCCCATACAGCCTTCCTCCATTCCCCATACGGCCATCCTCCATCCCTCATCCCACCCTCCATTCCGCCTCCAGCGACCCTCCTTTTCGCCACCTGTCTCCCAATCCCCCCACTCCCCCTCCTGTCACGCTCCTTCCCCCTTGCTGTCATCCTCCTCTCCCCCGCTGGTCCCCTCCCGTCTGAGTGTGGTCTCCTCCCCCTCACCATACGGCCACCCTCCCATGCTCCCATGCTCCCATGCTCCCATACTCCCATGCTCCCATGCTCCCTTGCTCCCATGCTCCCATGCTGCCATGCTCCCCTGCTCCCCTGCTCCAATGCTCCCATGCTCACGTGCTCCCCATGCTCCCATGCTCCCCTGCACGCATGCTCCCATGCTCCCCTGCTCGCATGCTGCCAATGCTCCCATGCTCCCACGCTCCCCTGCTCCCATGCTCCCATCCTCCCATGCTCCCATGCTCCCATGCTCCCCATGCTCTCATGCTCCCCATGCTCCATGCAGGCATGCTCCCATGCTCCCATGCTCGCATGCAGCACCATGCTCCCATGCTCCCCTGCTCCCCTGCTCCCATGCTCCCATCCTCCCATGCTCCCCATGCTCTCGTGCTCCCCATGCTCCCATGCTCCCATGCTCCAATGCTCCCATGCTCCCATGCTCCCATGCTCCCATGCTCCCACGCTCCCCATGCTCTTGGGCTCCCCATGCTCCCATGCTCCCATGCACGCATGCTCCCATGCTCCCCTTCTCGCATGCTCCCATGCTCCCATGCTCCCATGCGCCCATGCTCCCATGGGCCCGTGCTCCCATGCTCCCATTCTCCCATGCTCCCCAACTCCCATGCTCCTATGCTCCCATTCTCCCCTGAACAGCATGCAGACATGACACCACACGATCCCGCCAACGACAAACCAAGGACAACAGGAGCAAATAACTCAGCAGCGTTCCAAAATACTTGGCGACAATCAGCGACCGCATGCAGCTTCACCCGATATTCGACGAAAAACCCGCCACCGGTCATTGGACGAATGGAAGTTGGCGAAGGGGCGAACGTCAACCTTCTGCCCCCAGTTACCTCTCCCACCGGCCTGCAAACTGCAAGTATCAACATGGCGCCGGGAATAATCAAGATACAGAGGCCGCCCACGTTCGATCCAAGCCAGCGTGATAGTTTGTCTGTCAGCGGATGGACTTTCCATCTGAACGTTATTTACGACAGCAACCTCGTCGTTGACGATTCGCTGAAGATCCGATGCGCCGTTTCCCTCCTACGTGGATTGGCGATGCTTTGGTGGCAGCAGATAATACAGTCGCAGAAGCCGGATACAAAGTCCTGCGTAATCGGGCGTTTTCGCACAAACAATGATTGTGCATGAAGTTTTTGCGAGGTGGACGAGTACAGCACGTGATCGTGGTGCGCGGGAATTCGTCGCCGCTTTGAACATGTCAACGAAAGCAGTCAAGCGTGCGACCGCCGATACACATGGCTCCCACTCGGATCGGTCTAAGACTGCACTAGCAGGTTCAAGAACCTATGGGACCAGGTCGGTTACATTCACCCTGACAAAAAATCGACAAATACATCAAGGGAATTCGACCTCGCCACGGCCAAAAAATGAAGTTACCTTTAGATAGGTGTCTACCGGAGATCGACGCCCAACGAGTCGACGAGACCCCACTAGCAATAAAAGACCGGGCGGAGAACATTAGGGTAACTTGTGGACCTGACTGGTAAGTTGCTAGCAACTACACTTGACAGCTTTCACATGCTGCTGGGACGGGATTGGCTGCGACACTTCAACCCCATGATAGATTGGACGACCAGCAGCTGTTCTGTCAAAATCAACGACCGTAGTGTAGTGTTACCTGAATGGATGAGGGGGATCATAGGGGGAGTGATGTAGGTGAACTCCATGGCGATAAAAAGAGCGGACACGCAGGGAGCAAAAGTCTTCGCTATAGTCGTTCGTGAGATTGACGTGGCATCGCAGCCGTCTGATTTAGAGAAGCGGACAGCAGCAGTGCCGACCGACCTCGCGCAACTGATTCGCAGATTTCCGCAGATATTTCCAAACGACCTGTCCGAGGGATTACCACCGGAACAACCCTTCGACCATAGAATCGAACTGGAACCAGGGACACAACCCACAGTCCAGCGACAATTTCGACTGACACAGCCGGTGTGAGAGGAATTACGGAAGCAGCTGGAATACTTACTTGAGAAAAAAACCATCCGCTCGAGCTCCTCCCCATTTGCCGCCCCCATAATGTTCACCCCCAAGAAGGACGGCGGTTACCGCATGTGCATCGATTACCGAGCACTGTACAAGGTGACGATCAAGTCACGTTATCCCATCCCTCACGCTGGCGAACTGATCGATCAAGTTCGCAAAGCTCGCTTCTTCTCGAAAATAGATTTACGAAGGGGCTACCACCAGATTTGCGTAGTCGCAGCTGACTGACACAAGACCGCGTTTTGTACTAGGTACAAGGAGTTTTGAGTATGTAGTTATGCCCTTCAGACTCACAAACGCCCCGACGACATTTCAAATTACCATGAACCAGATTTTCAGTTCGCTCATAGATGAGTGCTATACTGTAGTTTATATAGACGGCATACTGATTTACAGTGAGACTTGGGAGCAGAACCTCAAGGACCTCGAAGCAGTTTTCATGCTACTGTAGGAGCATCGGCTGCTCATAAAGGGGTCTAAGTGCTAGTTCTTACATGATAGGTTAGAGTTATTAGGCCACGTCATCTCCACTAAGGGCGCCAAACTAGACCTGCGCAAGATCGAGACCGTGCAAGCCTAGCTACCACCTACGAACCTGCAGGAGCAGCAAAGTTTTTTAGGCTTCATAAGTTCTGTTCGGAGATTTATCCCGAACATGGCGGGGCTAACTGCACCGTTGACCAACCTGCTGCAGAAAGGGACTGAGTATACACTTGGTGGGGGGAGAAAGAGCAAGCTGCCTTCTCTGCGCTCAAAACTTTTCAGTGCTCACCCCATGTCCTTCGCATCACCGATCCCCACCGTCCATTCGAAGTCATCACTGACGCCAACAACATCGCCGGCAGTACTGTTACAGGACTTTGGCGAAGGTCTGCAACCAATTGTGTACGAGTCACGAAAGTTACACCTGCCTGAGCAAAATTATCCGATACATGATAAGAAGATGCTCGCGATCGTGCACACCATCAAAGGGCGGTGCTACCTGATAGCCACGGACGTGACAATACGAACAGGCCATCATAGACTACAGTACATTCGTGCATAGCCAATGTTCAACCCTCGACAGATTCGGTGGTTGGATTTTATGGAATCCGATGTCCACTATAATTTCACCTACAAAAAAGGGGCATCGAACATTGCAGACCCCCTTTCTCGCCCATCCGCCCATCTCAACTCAATCATCCTCGCCCAAACTTCCCCACTCTTAAAGCGAGGATCTCAAGAAGCACGAAACCAAATCCAAAAGGTTTGGTTTCGGGGTGACGAAATAAGCGAAACAGTAACCGAGGCCTCCAACACCCCCCACCACACCTCGCGATTTTCGCTACCCCCCAAAACCAAACCCTTTGGTTTTGGTTTTCTGCTTCTTGATATCCTCGCTTTAACAGCCCTATTTACCAACGAGTACCAGACGGACACAGTCTTAACATCGGGTGCATATGAACAGCTTGCAAAGGCTAAGGGATTCTATTATGTCAAGACAGAAACTGACCGCATCTGGGTACCAGAGTACAGCCTATTACGGGAGTTATTAGTACAGGAAGCCCATGACAGTACAGTTTAAGGGCAATTTGGAGTAGAGAAAACATAGCAATAATTGACCATATATTGTTTCTGGTCTGACGTGCAAGGGGACGTGCTGTGGCATGTGGTATCGTGCGGGACCTGCCAGACCATGAAGTCATCGAAGCAGAAGCCAGCTGGACATTTGCAGCCAATTCCACCACCTGAGCGTGTGTGGCTGCAGGTGACGATGGATTTCGTCACATAATTGCCTGCCAAGGACGGCTACAATGACGCGATATTTGTCGTCGTCGATAAGCTTACGAAGATGGCTCATTTTGCCGCCTGCAAGAAATGCATCTCGACTAAAGAAATAGCCCGCCTTTTCATCTCGACCGCCGTTCGCCTCCACGGAATCCCATTTGCCATCATTTCCGATCGTGATACAAAATTTACCATCAATTTCTGGCATAATCTGTGGGACCAGTTTGGCACGCGCCTACAGTTCTCCTCCGCTTATCACCCAAAAACTGATGGACAGATCGAGCGAGCCAATCAGAGGATGGAGCAGCTGATTCGCACCACATGCGATGACATGGCCGACTGGGAGCAGCAACTGTCACTTATTGAGTTCGTGTGTAACAATGCCTCGTCAGCCACTACCCGACAGTCACCATTCTACATGAATTATGGAGAAAACCCTACAATACCCATCACGCCAAACGTCGACAACCCTATACCCCGAGCCCAACAGTTTGCCAAAATTGTACAGAATGTCGGGGAGCGAGCAGCAGAAGCCATTAAGCGCGCGGACGTAATTTCTAAGCGTAACGTTGATGTACACAAATGAGCAGTGACTTACCAGGCTGGAGACTTAGCACTACTGAGCACACAGAACCTTCAACTGCCCATCGTCCCAAAACCACGCCCTCACTACTGCGGACATTGAGACCAATGTCATTGCCAATGTTCAGCGGACACCTAGGAACAGTGTGGCCGATCTGGAATATCAACCCGTAGGCGGTCTTAGCTAAGACCATACCTTGGAGGGGGGAGGGTGTAAGGGAATGGTTTTTCCTTATCATGAAGTTTAGTTAGTAATGTGTATACTGCTATAATGAGGTTGCTGCGCAGCTCTGCCACAAAATTCAAATCGCAGCACCCAAATGCAGTCTCATGACGAGCCGCATGTTGAAATGAACCATGCTTATAGGGTGGCCAGGATCTAGAGTTGGTGGAACCAAGAGTAAAAAGTCAGCGGAAGACTACCTTGTATTGGAAATGTTCGAAATGATAAGGATAATAATAATGAGTAAGACAGGCATAGTTATAGTCTAGGAAGTACCTATTCGGGATGTACCTCTTCATTGTGTATCGCGACTATTCGCGTGACATGACTAGTGACTGTTCGTGTGACTGAGAGTGGCGTTACCCTTCGGGTGACTATATGCGCGAGCCTACTGTTCACGCGTTGACTCGCTACAAGTACAGTCTAAGTAAATATCAGGAATGCATATCGAGTATACGTCAATACTCCCTTGCATTTTAGACCGTATGTCTCTGGGTAAGTGTCGCTGCGTTTGCCGATTCCAACTATGTTGGAGCAGTACTGAAATTTGCCACGTGGGGGTTTCTTCGTGAAAAAATAAGCTGCCATTTCTTCTGTGGGGCAGTAGTTCAGGATGACCTTCGCTTGGTCGATTTTGTCCTTGACGATGAAGTAACGGATGGCGATGTGTTTTGTCTTGGTGATGAAGCCGGACATGTTTGCAATCTTGATTGTGCTCTAGTTGTTGCAGAGTAACTTGAAGTTACGGATCATTGCGATTTTCGCCTCTTGTAGTAGCTCTTGAATATAGAGTCCTTCGCGAACTGCAGAGCTTGCTGCGATGAATTCTGCTTCGGCAGACGAAAGGGTGATGACCTCCTGTTTCATTGAGTTCCAGGAAATGACACCACCTGATTCAAGATTGAAAATGAACCCTGTACGCGAACGCCTGTTGCCGGGGTCAGCAGCATGATCTGCATCAGCGTATCCAATCAGTCGAAAATCTGCTGCAGTGTGTGTCATGTAGCTGAGGCTGATTGTAGGAGTCAAAATGAAATATTTAAGGGCTCGACGAAGATCGGCCAAATTCTCCCCTTCAGGTCGGCGTAGGTACTGTGCAAGCTGACTTGTGATGTAGGCAAGATCTGGGCGGCAGGTAACAGATGCAAATAGAAGACAACCAAACTGCTGCTAGTAAAACTGATGCTTGGAGGCGGTAAGTGGGGTCGTGTTTGGTGTGTGAGCCTGTTTCATGCCGTAAAGTGATTTAATTAACTCGCAGATGTGAAGTCCGTCGTCGTAAGTGTGAGGGAGTTTGACGAAAATGTCTGCATAGACATCTGCGCATATAGTATACGCATTTTAACGTCCAGTTGGCGAAGTGGCTAATAGCGGCTGACAACAATGGCGAGAAGAGTTCGTACTGAGGTGTGGCGGCTGGCCGGAGCAAAAGTCTGGTTGTAATCGATGCCATGGGTTTGTTCGAAACCTCGAACAACCCAACTTCCCTTGAATCCGTCTGGTTTGCCTGCTGCATTTGTCTTTATGCGAAAGACCCACTTGCCCGAAAGATTTTTCTTGTCGCGTGTTGCTTTGTGTGGAACATTTTTCAACGTTTTCTGCTTCTCAAGAGCTGCTACCTCTGCATCCATAATTGTTCGCCACTTGTCAGCATCAGAGCCAGAGAGGGCCTGCTTGAACGTTTTTTGCTCGATCCCGGCTGTGGGTTGCTGAACTGCGAAAGCAAGGATTTGAAGAGCTGATTGGTCACCACGAGGATGTGGTTCACAAACTTCGACGACGTCATCATCATCGATTTTGTTGTGTGACGTCATCATGTGCTATCACATTCTGTCTGCCTTCCATCCCATGTTTCAATTTGCATGTGTCGTTTGAATGTGTGCAATTAATAAGTGGTGTGCTTCTATAGTTTTGCGAATGTGGTTGATGATATTCTGCTCGAGCAGGTATTCGAAATGACTTCTCTTGAGAAGAGCTTTTCATCGGATCAAGCATCACTTCAATCGGAGCAAGAACAAGAAAGCTATGAACATCTAAAGTTCATGAGCTTGTGTTCCAAGTGCGGCGGTTACAAAGTGGAGTTTTGGGGTGACTCGATATGGAATATAGACCATTGGGGGTTGGGAAATTTGTCACTCTACTGTAGCAGCTAGAAATTGGTTGGGGACAACCAAACTAGGTTGACAAGTGTGACCAACTTGGTTGGATTGGTTGGGAAGGGACAAAGGTCAAAGTTGGGTTTCCTATAGGAAGGGAACTTTGTGCTTATGGGGTTTCCTTGGTTGGGAAATCTCTTGGGGCCTTCCCTCTCATCCCTCTCTTCCCTTCCAACCTCTTTCTTGCTCCTCCAATTCCTTGTGAGATACTTGGACCTTAATTGAACTTTGAGATTGAGTTAAGTTCTTCTCGTGCAGCATACCCCCCTATGCGTCAATAGTCATAGCATTGCAAATACTCCATTAATCGTCGTAATTCAAACTGGGAACTGTAACTAGACCAAGGGCTACAACGTATCCGCGTTTCGCGACATTCCAACTGCTAGTTTTCCGTCGGCGACGTTTCTTGTGGGCACGACTTTTTTGCCCATACTTTCGGAGATATATTTTGAGTAATTCTAGCTCTTCAGCTCACATAGACTCCATCCTAAGTCCTAAAAGATTCTGGATGGCAAATAGCGGGCACTGTCATGTGATGCTACGTCAGTTTTTTGTCGGCGCAGGCGCTCCTCATAATTATAGGCAGCATGTGTCGTGGAAGGACGCAACGGGTCCAAGAGGGGAATGAAGAGCGGAGTGTCTATGTTGTTGTCACATGTCGAAGGAATATACTGTAGGATTCAAATAATTGTTCAGCTGCGGAACTATTGAAGGTCATGCTGCTCTGCTGTCAGGTGGATAATATTCTTCGGTTGCATCTGCTTCGTCTTGAGGGGTGGCAGAACTCCGTTCGGAACTGTAGCGATCAGGATCCCGCCGCTGGTGTTCCTTCTCGTATTTGAAGTCATCGAGAAAAAAATTCTCGTAGATGGTGCAGTCACGGGCATACAAAGACTTTTGAGATTCATAATCCATAATATTCCAAGAGTAAGAATCATTGGGTACACGAAGGTGTATTCCCCATCGAGCCCGTTCAGTAAATCTGCCCAAAGCTATGCTCGGAGGTCGGTATTGGATCATGCAGCCCCAAACACATAAAAGTCGAGTGTCGGAACATGGCGTGTGGCGAGCTGAACTATGGTAGAGTAGTTGAAGACAGGCACTTGTGTAGTCTAACAGCTGGCACCATCACAAACGGCCAAAAGTCAGCTGTCAAGCTGGACTGTTGCAGCAGCATGCACATCTTCTCATGCACCTTTATGTTCGTCCTCTCAGCTACTCCATTCTGCTGATGGGCGTAAGGCACAGTCTTGTGCCTGAGAATCCCTTTCCGCACCAGGAATTCATTGATCTACTTGCTAGTGTACTCGCCTGCGTTGTCTGTGTAAATCTCTTTCAGCTTGATGCCGCTCTGCCGCTCCGCAATTTTCAGCCATAGCTTGAAGGCGTCGAGTGCTTCTGACTTGTGAGATAGATTCTTGTGCCAGACATATCGGGTAGCTCCATCGTTGAAGGTAATTATATAGCGATAGTCGTTGCCGCTTATCCTCTGCTTCTTGTGGCATGAAAAGGATGTCGCTGAAAACGATGTCCATCACTGAGTACTTAGCAGCACTCGAGAAGTGTGACGGATATGAAGCGTGACTCAGGAGAGCATCAGGGCAGATGGTGCAGGGTAGTTGGCGACTGTTTGGTCGAAGCTCTTGGCCGTTGGTTAAAAGGAGAGTGACCTTGTCGAAAATAGAGGCTTTAATCAAGTTGTTAAGAGCTTCTTACGAGGGATGACCTAACCGCTTGTGCCAGGTTTCTTCTGTAGTCTTGTTCACCTTTGAACGCAGGTACAAGTCGGAGTGAAGAAAGAGGCCAGTGAAAGATGAATTGTTGGTGCGGGGTTAACGCAGCAGCCAGTGCCAAAAGGCTGGAAAAATCCAGCTTCTTCTGCAGTTTCAGCCCAAGGTATGCCGAGGTGTCGACGACGTGCCCAAGAATCAGGTACGATCAGTTCTTTCTTGCCCCATATATGTTCTACCTCCATAGGTTCTTCGACTGTAGCAGATGTTGGTTCTTGATTGCCGGAACCCCAGCTGCCGTCTCCAGATGCCCATGTGGCTTGACCAGTTTTTGCTGCTGCTGATGCTGCTTCTGTTATCTCTGCTGCAGATTCGTCGAGGGAGTTTGTACGTGAAGGCTGAGGCGTGACGCAAAAGACGTTAAGACCATGATGATCTTGGCATTAGCGATCGGTCTCCCAGTGATAATGCCAAGAAGCGAGTGAGACATTCTTCTCCCTGTCGCCTCATGCTTTCACAGGTGAGAAGCGTAGAAATGAAACGCCGTATTTGATTTCTGCGATGCCGAATAAATTGCTTTTGTCTTCCTTCTTGTCTCCCAGGTACAACTCCGTGAGCATCGTGTTGGCGGTGCTAGCGAAATAGATGCCGCTTTCCATCAGTTGCACTTGAGATAGCAAGTTGAAGAAGAGATCCATGATGACGAGAACATTGTTAAGGTGAAGTGAAAATTCCGTGTCGTTTGACTCCAGTATCACATCTCCGATTGCAATTGCTTCAATTGTCTGATTGGTGGCAACGGCGATGTTGTGTTTCTCTCCTTCTAACAGGTTTCGCCAGTTGAGAAGATAGCGACTTGAAAATGCCTTGTGGTGACCGCAATAGTTGTCAAGAAACCACGTATTGACGAGCTTGGGATATGCGCGCTTGGAGATGTGGGCCTACGATTGCACATTCAAACATCGAGGAAAAATAGTAGGTTGTTCCGGTTCTTCTTCATCCATGACTGCTGGTTCTAGAGTTTCAGAACGAGGGCGAAGACGTAGAGGTAAGTTATCTAGTCCTTCTTCCATGTCACTGTCACTGTCTTCATTGTCTCGTCGACTCCAGTAGCGTATCCCACTAGACAATTGAGGTCCAATCATGCAATTCATAATTGCCTTGAATTTTGCAGGTTGAGTTGAAGAAGCTGAAGGTGGCGAGACAGTCTTGACTTGGGCGGCTTCACCCGACTTCTCCCGATTCCTGTTCTTCAGTTTCCGACACTCTTCAATATAATGACTTGCTCGTTTGCAGAACGTGCAGAAGCCCTTTCCTCCTTTTCTTATCTGTTTCCATTGACTTGATGCACCTCTTGTCTGCTCCCCTTGACTTGGTCCACCGTGTAGAAGCTTAACCCACTCTTGGTTTTGCCTCCTTTTGCGTTGTACAAGTCCAAATCCTGTTACTCTACATTCAGAGTAGCACAAAGAGAAGTTTCCGAGATGTTCCCTTGGCAACGAAGAAAGGACTTGCCCCGTCTCCATTTGGGTCCAAGCCCAGCCAAAAGGATAGTAACGAAGAGCTCATTGCTGTGGTTTCCTCCGCACTTGCCGAGCTGATCCCGAAGATTTATGCACCTGTTGATGAAGCTGCCGGCTTTTTCTCCCGGAAGCATTTGCATTGCTGTAAGTTGACTTAACAGCTTGCTCTGTGAAACGGAATCTTGCGCTTGATAAAGTCATCGCATGTAACTCCCAGACGTAGTAGGCTAGAGCAATCGAAGGCTTAAAGCACCGAACTCCGAACTACTCTTCAGGTAAGAGATTCCGCACCAGTAGTGTGTAGGCCATAAGCGAATACATGTAATAACGCGCCTATTCTACGGTTGTTCCTGTATCTGGATAACAGTTTGTACTGTCAAAATATCCCCAGATGTTGGAAGAATGCGTGAGGAGTTTGAACTCGAATCCCCAAGTATAAAAGTCGCGGCCTTCAAAGTGAATTGTTGTCTTCAGCTTAGAGATAGTTAGGAAATCCGCTAGATTTACAACAGCTTATGCACCAGCAAATGGTCTTTCTTCTGCCATTTGATGTTGTTGCTGCTGCTGTGGTTGTTGTTGCTGTTGTTGGACAGGTTGTCCATAAAATGCAAAAGACCCAGCAGATTCATCTCCAGGGGCTGAAGGCCCCGCGGCAACAGCAGCTGTTGCATAACTAGAGTTATCAAGGCCCATGGAAGCTGTAGGATGCGCTAGAGCTTGTTGTTGTTGCTGAGTAGACTGACTAGTTATCAAGGTAGTGAAGTCAGATAGATCGTCAGTAGAAAGACCAGAAATAGGAGAATTCGTAGTTGAATTTACTGACTTAGCAGTTGACATAATTATAGATCAATGACTTAAGGTTAAGGGTGTAATCGAAATCAGCTTAGAATACCATGTAGAAGTGAACCATGTGTTTTAGTGTGGCCAGGATTTAGAGTTGGTGGAACCACGAATAAAAGTCAGCAGAAGACTTTACACCTTGTATTGGAAATGTCCGAAATGACAAGGATAGTAATAATGAGTAATACAGACATACGTATAGTCTAGGAAGTACGTACTCAGGATGTACCTGTTCGTAGTGTATCGCGACTATTCGCATGACATGACTAGTGACTGTTCGTATGATGGAGAGTGGCGTAACTCTTCGGGTGACTATACGCGCGAACCAACTGTTCACGCTTTGACTCGCTACTGCAGACGTCATCACGCGCGTCCTTCCATATGAGGTATCGCGCTACTAGTACAGTCTAAGTAAAGTATCAGGAATGCATATCGAGTATACTTCAACACTGCATGCACTTTGCCCGCCTTGCTGTTTCATGCCTAGATCAGGGTGCTTTGCGCCAATTTACAAACCACACGTCTCAGCTCTGCCTAGCCTCGACCGTGTGCAGTAGGCCTAGCTACATCCATACCAGGGCCTCAGATTGGTTTTAAGGTACCCTGATTGCTCAGGGCCCCACCCCCCCCCCCCCCCCCCCCCCCCCATGTTAAGCCTGATTTTTCAGGGCTCCTAAAAAAAAAAAAAAAAAAAAAAAAAAAAAAACCGCTGAGTAGTCAGTGTTAAAATTATATAAGTTATAATTTAATATAGGCTTGGTAGGTTGTTACTGAACCTTTCTGTAGAGGTTACAAACCCCTCCTTGTACTCCCCTCTCTTCCTAATCGTCACTCTTCTTTTCTCGTCAACTTCCCTCCCCCGCTCCTAGATCGACTTTCCTCACGCCATTCCATGGCGTCCTTCCTTAGTTCCTAGCTAAGCTAGGTTCGTAAGTTTAGTTAGTGTCCTAAGCTTTTCTGATAGTCAGGGTTACTTCAGAATATCACGCTGATTTTACCAAATTGGGAGATGGGCGATACGGAACTCGGACAGGGCAGGGACGGGGCAGAGTGGGGGGGGGGGGGGGAGGGGGGGGATGAGGGAGGGAGGATTCCGCGGGAATCGTAATGTCGTTGATATCAACTTATACATATATTGTTACAACGACGGAAAGTATTGCCCGGATAATTGCCTTAAAACATTTCTCGTACTGGTTTGGTGCCTTCTTTGTTTAGTTATGAATCAAATTTCGGGGTTGGATGTAAAGTAGTACTGTACTGTATGTGACGGATGCTGGTTTCAGTTTTATAGGGGTCGATTTTTTACCGAGGATGAGATTTCGTCAGCGTGGGTGCATCCGGACAGTTTAGGCCAAGCAGCGTAGTAGATCTATTTCCTAACCTCGCTATTTCTTCTTACTTGCCCTCGCGACTATCGAGTAGTCAGGAGATAGGCTAGGACCGCTGCGATGATTAGGCCGTCATGAAACTGTTAGATGAGGCGCTCTACGCATAGATCATTCCCTTGTTGCGGAGGGGGTAGAGCAATCGTTGAATCGCTAACAGCTAGCCATAGGGAAGAGTTCGGCCCATCAAGGCGATTGTAGAGTCTAGCCGCGATGACGTGCGTCCTACGATGCCCTCAGCCGGTCGCCCTCGCTTAGTGACAGAGAGAGTTCGCCACGGCATAGTTCGGTCGATTACCCTCGAGGAGGCAGAAATCTCCGCTCACGTGGCGAAAATCGTTGAGAAGCAGCACGGCATCACGTTGCATCCTAAGACATTGCGTAACGCTTTGAATGGGAGCCGACTTGTCGCAATCAAGCATCCCAAGAAACCGCGACACTCTCGGAAAAACATACGTGATAGGCTGGAATGGGCGCGTGCCCACGCAGACTGGACGGTTGACGACTAGAAGCGAGTTATCTGTGCGGATGAGACCAAGATCGGTCGTCTTGCATCCGACTGACTCTCATACGCCTGCGTTCACGAAGGGACTGCCCTCCAAAGACACCAAATCAAGCAGACCGTCAAACACGGGGGCGGTTGCTTGATAATTTACAACTGCATGTCGTAAAAGGGAGTGGGTTTCATGAGCAAAACATATGGTAGGGTGGACGGACTGCTCTCGCTGAGTATACTGTAGGACGATCTCAACAGTACGATTGAGCTTTACCAGCTTACACCCTCAAAAACTATCTTCCAGCACGACAACGACCCGAAGCACAAGTCGCGTATCGTATAGGAGTGGCTTTGAGAGTAAGATTCAGGGGTGCTAGAGTGGCCGTCTTCCTCACCCGACCTCAACCCAATGGTGCATTTATGGGCTCATCTCAAGAGGCAACTGGCCAAGCCTTATAAGCCTCCCACTGGTATGCTGGACCTTTGGGAGCGGGTGCAGGTGAAATGGGAGAAGATCCCGGCGGATGTGTGCACCCACCTGGTGGAAAGCATGCCCAGGAGGGTGAGGGCGGTGTCTAAGGCGAAAGGGCAGTGGATTAGGTACTAGTTTGGGGTTGATGTAACTTGCTGCTTGCGCCTCGCAAAAATTGTCCACATGTACCAAGATTGTTATTTTCTAGTATTTGTTGTAAACATCATTATACTTGTGTGATGTAAGGCATGGGCGTGGAGCCTTACCCCAACCTACATACACTAGGCACACCAGAAGATTAATTCTTAATGTCCATGACCCCCTAAAATGGCAAAATTCCTCTAAGTCACAAACATGTGGACAATACTTTCCGTCGCTGTATGTAGAAGTTATAGGCTAGATAGGGTTTGTTCTTAGTGGGTCCAACCCAAACGCTATATCTCCCCAGTTCTCCCTTCTTCTATTCATTCGTTCTAGTCTTGACATGGTATCACGAGTAGGTAGGTCCACCCACCCGCTTCCGCCCCGTGCCGCCACCTACTGGACCCTCGCGCCCCTAGCTGGCCCCGTGCGCCCCTACGGCCCCGTCGCGCCCCTAGCAGGCCCCGTCGCGCCCTTACGGCCCAGTCGCGCCCCTACGGCCCCGTCGCGCACCTACGGCCCCGTCGCGCCCCTAGCAAGCCCCATCGCGCCCCTACGGCCCCGCGCACCCCTACGGCCCCTCGCGCCCCTAGCCGGCCCCGTCGCGCCTGTGAGAGTACGACCCGTTCCATTCCTTTCTCCTTTCCATTTCATTGCTCTTTTTTATCTTGATTCATTTGGTCTTTCTCTCATTCCATTTGGATTCATATTCCTTCTTTTCCATAAACCTTTGGTTTATCCTGATATTATCATCATATCATCGACCAGGCTCGGGATGTACTGGTACGCTATATCTAGCATAACACCGCCGTAATCCCTTAAAGCCAATAGCCTCGCGTGGCTATACGCAGGGTGATTCTATTTTCTAGAAGGGTCTATTCCTTGGGATACGATAAACCTGGTTACATGATGTACTTTGGAAGTATAAAGGCTCCTTGTATCAATCGATAGTGCAACCTTTCCTCGACACATTCGATCCTGTAACACTTGGTAATCAGACCTTTTCTCACTCGGCCGCGCTCAGCTACGCAGCAGCAGCGGGACTCCTGCCTTGAAAAACCGCCGGGGGCGACCGATTCGACGCCGATTCTGGTAAGCACCAGCTCCGCATTTTTTCGAATTACCCCCTCCGCGCGTGTTTTGAACAGGATGGCGAACTTCGACAACGCAAAAGTTACCCAGCAGCTCTTCGCAAGCATCGCCGCCCTACAGGAGGAGATGCGAGCCGACCGCGAAGCTTGGCGACAAGAGTTCAAGCGAGTAACTCGACTCCCCGGTGCGCAATACGAAACGAGAACGGCGACGATGCAACAGTCGCATCAATTTCTCGAGGCTCCGAAACCGCGCCCACCTGAGCCGTTCGATCCGAGCGATCGAAATTCTGACGTCCGCAGATGGATCGCCGGCATGGAGATCTACTTCGCAACCATCGGATGGAGCTCGCCTGTCTGGGACGGACAACGTGTATGACTCGCGGTGACACTGCTGCGAGGGCTGGCACTCGAGTGGATCGGCGGTAACAGCACCTTCATCCACGGCGAAGCCACGTGGCAGCAGTTCCGCACTGACCTGCTGAAACGTTTAGAGCCGATAAATTCGGGTTTCCTTGCCTGGGAAAAAATTCATCGCCATCGACAGTTCGGAAGTGTTGCGCAGTACACGCAGCAGATGGAGGAATTTTATAACCGCATTCCCGACCTGACCGAAGGGGAAAAAGTACAGTCGTACCTCGCCGGACTGAAGACCGAAGTCAAACGACAAGTGGCAGCGACAAACTATGCGAGCTACAGTGACGTCGTATCGGCCGCGGAACGCTTTGGCATGGTCGACGCCGGGACACGACAGACACACGTCGGCAGTACGCGACAGGGCGACTGCTCCGCTCACTCCACGTTCGCCGACCCGATGGAAGTCGACAGGTTCGAAGGGCGGCCACTTCCGAAAAACAACAACTTTACGTGTGATTTTTGCGGGGTGCTGGGTCATCGAATCTTCGACTGCAACAAAATGAAAGCCGCACGCGCTGAGTATCGGGCACGCAACAATGGTGGAAATCCTTCGGCCAATCGGAAGCCAAAAAACGGGACTCGCCTGTGATTGCAGATCTAGCTGGCGAAAATGAAAAGATCCGAAAGCGGCCACGGACTTCCAGAAAAATCAACTTCGACGCAGCTAATTCGACGCGAATAGGAGAAAATTATGGGGAAAAATCTCCACCCCACGACCAGTCTTTGCCAAAGGAAATCGCTGAGGAAAAATCTAACTCCGCAAAAAAGGACTCTGCCAAGACGGGGAAACTCCTTGAATACCCAAGAAATTATAAGGATTCGTTAAAGCTATCTTACGAAGATGCTTTAATGAAAACTTGTAATTCTTGAGGGGCTAGAGCCTTGGAGAAAATTCGGGAGGGACTCCAGAAGTAGCAGAAAGTTGTGGAGATCGTACCGGTACCGGAAAACTTGGGGACCAAATTAAGGAGTGTGGAAAGAAGCCGACCTTTCCACGGAGTCAACGTCCTCTCCCGACACCAGCCCACAGCGACTACCCGTTCCCCACGGAAGACGTCGGTGGAGCTGAAGCAGCTCAAGAGGAAGCTGGGGGTCTACAAGAAGCTGCAAAAACCCAGAACTTCTTCTTCGGATGCATCCAACTTGGCAACTTCGTCAACGACACGAACAGTCGTCACGGAAACTCCGGGCCCTGGAGAAGAGCCTTTCTCGAAGCAGCCTCGGCCAGCTGCCAGCTCAGGAGTAGGAAGCAACGAATATTGGGATGTACCCTGTGACCCAATCAATGAAACTATCTTTGGTTACTCCGATCAACGCCTGCCCCTCGTGCTCGAGGTCATCTGCAAAGGACGACGCTTCCAAGCACTCGTGGACATCGGAGCATAGCACATCGTATGCGACAAGGCAACCCTCGACCGACTTCGAGAAGAGTACAAGCCATCAGATTTTTCTGCAGCGATGGTGGACGGCAACAAGTTACCAGTGTACGGCGAAGCAGTGCTACACCTATAAATCGGTCCACTGCGCTGGAAACCTGCTCTCCCCATCACCAACATAAAAGGGCTTGACCTGATCTTCGGGCGAGACTTCCTCAAGAAATTCAACCCCAAGATCAACTGGGTAAACCGCACCGCAAGCATCTACAACAAAGGAAGGAGAGTCCAGCTACCCAACTGGGACGATACAGGAGATATCCCAGTGGAGACACTCGCCAGATTCGAGAAGGACGTGAAACGAACCAGCACCGGGTTCCTGGCGTTAGCAACTGACGTGGAAAGGGACGAGGAGAAGACCTCGGAACCTCCAAGAGAAATCAAGGAAATACTGAAGGAGTTCGAAGACATTCTTCCCGACGACCTCCCGGACGAGCTACCGCCATACCGAACGCACCAACACGAGATCGTGGAGGAACCGGTTTTGAAGCCGACCTTCCGAGCACCATATCGGCTAAGCCCCACAGAGCTAGCCGACATGAAGAAGCAGATCGAGTATCTCCTCGCCAAAAGACTCATCCGACCATCCACTTCGCCATACGGTGCCCCAGTACACTCAACACCGAAACCGGACGGAAGCCTGCGCATGTGCATCGACTACCGAGCTCTCAACAAGCACACCACCAAGAACAAGTACCCGATTCCACGAATCGATGACCTGCTTGACCAGCTTCGGGGAGCCACGGTATTTTCAAAACTAGATCTGCGGTCCGGATACTGGCAGATAAGAATGGCGGACGATTCCGTTCACAAAAATGCCGTTCGGACTCACCAACGCACCTGCAACGTTCCAAGCAGAAAGGAATCATATCCTATGCCCACTCTTGGACAAATGCGTGGTAGTGTACTTGGACGACATCGTCGTCTACTCGCGCGACATGCAACAACACATCGAGCACCTACAACGCGTCTTCAAAATCCTTCGACGAGAACGTTTCTACGTCAAACTATCCAAGAGCGACTTCGCCCTCGAGAAAGTCCAATTCCTCTGACATATCGTAAGCGCTCAAGGAGTTCACGTCGACCCCAAGAAAATCGAAGCCATACGTACGTGAGAACGTGAAGGAGTTACAGCAGTTCCTTGGCATTGCTAACTACTACAACATGTTCGTTCTGCAATACGTGAAGATCGCCGCGCCTCTCACAAATCTGCTAAAGAAGAACACGCCCTATAAATGGGAGCCACAACACCAGGAAGCCGTGGAGCAGCCGAAACAAGCACTCACGTCCGCACCCATACTCATCTTGCCAGACCCCGAACGCGACTACGTCATCGAAGCTGACGCCAGCGACCAGGCAGTGGGAGCTGTCTTGATGCAAGACTAGGGGAATGGCCTGCAACCAATTGCCTACCTCAGCAAAAAATTACATGAGGCAGAACTCAACTACCCGATATACAACAAGGAGGCCCTTGCTATCATCATTGCCTTCAAAACAAGGAGACGTTATCTCGAAGGACGCAAGACGACAGTCTACATCGACCATTGCAGCCTAAAATATTTGAAGACGCAACCAAGCCTCTCCAGGCGGCAGGTCCGGTAGATTGACTTCCTCGAGACACACTTCCACTACGACATCGTGTACAAGCCCGGCCACAAAAACAAAGCAGATGCGCTTAGCCGGCCTGCACACGTTGCCGCTATCCAAGTTGAAGGGATGAATCCACTCCTCAAGGGACTCTTTATACACGGGTACACCATCGATCTCGAAATTCCCTTCGCAGAAAATCGACATCTGCTACAGTGGGACAACGACATTGCCTAACGGAAAGGATCAACAAAGATCTGGGTACCTAATTACCCTCCATTGCGCCAGTTACTACTCGAAGAATACCACGACGTCCAGTATGCAGGACACTTCGGTAGCAACAAGACGCTAACCGGTATTGCCAAATACTACTACTGGCCCCACATGGCAGATGACGTACAGAAATTTGTCACCTCGTGCACTAAATGTAAGCGGATGAAGAGCAGCAAGCAGAAAAAGGCGGGTGTGCTACAGCCTCTTCCTGTCCCAGAACAGCCACGGCAATTGGTAAGCCTAGACTTCATCACCGGGCTACAAACTACCATAAGTGGTCATGACGCGATCCTCGTTGTCATTGAAAAGTTCTTCAAAATGGGACACTTCATCCCGACACACACCACAGCACCGAGGGGATGGCACAACTCTTTGTTCGCTACATCATCTCACAACATGGCATTCTGACCACAATCATCTCCTACCGAGACCCTAAGTTCACCAGTAAATTATGGAAAGAACTGATGTCTCTACTTGGGACCAAACTCGCCATGTCATCCGCCTACCATCCGCAGACAGATGGACAGACCGAGCGCCTCAACCAAATTGTGGAGCAACTCCTCCGCACAGCCTGCAAGGACGACATCTCCAAATGGGACTTGCATCTGCCCGTCTTGGAGTTTGCCTACAACAATGCTACTCACGCCGCCACTAGACAGACGCCGTTCTTCCTCTGTTACGGACGCCACCCACTCACACCTCAACAGCCAAACATACAAGCCACAATCCAACCCGCTCATGATTTCATCAAGACCATGCATCAGCTTTGGGATCGGACCCACAAGCACCTTCTCGACATTCAGCAGCAACACAAGCGCTAGGCCGATCGCCACCACACAGACCACACCATCACCATGGGAGATTGAGTACTACTCGACAAGTGCAATCTTGACATCAGCCATCTCCCATCCAAACTGCATCCTCGCATCTGCGAACCTTTTCTCGTTGAAGCACAGGTCACTCCAGTTACATTCCTTATGGGGAAAGCTGGGTCTCTCAATCCAAGATGGATCACGCTCGTCGTCCTCTTCGCGACTACCTTGTCAAGCAGGGTGTTACGTCTACCACCCAGCTTTGAGGGGGGGAAGTGTGAGAGTACGACCACGTTCCATTCCTTTCTCCTTTCCATTTAATTCATCTTTTTTATCTTGATTCATTTGGTCTTTCTCTCATTCCATTTGGATTCCTATTCCTTCTTTTCCATAAACCTTTGGTTTATCCTGATATTATCATCATATCACCGACCAGGCTCGGGATGTACTGGTACGCTATATCTAGCGTAATCCTGCTGTAATCCCTTAAAGCCAATAGCCTCGCATGGCTATATGCAGGGTGATTCTATTTTTTAGAAGGGTCTATTCCCTTGGGATAGGATAAACCTGGTTACCTGATGTACTTTGGAAGTATAAAAGCGCCTTGTATCAATCGATAGTGCAACCTTTCCTCGACACATTCGATCCTGTAACAGCACCCCTACAGCCCTGTCATGCCCCTACGGCCCCGTCGCGCCCCTAACCGGCCCCGTCACACCCCTACCGGCCCCGTCGCGCTCCTACGGCCTTGTCGCGTCCCTAGCCAGCCCCGCCGCGCCCCTATTGGCCCCTTGCGCCCCTAGCCGGCCCCGTGCACCACTATGGCCCCTCGCGCCCCTTGCCGGCCCCGTCGCGCCCCTACCGGCCCCTCGCACCCCTAGCCAGCCCCGTCGTGCCCCTACCAGCCCCTCGCGCCCCTAGCCGGCCCCTCGCGCCCCTACGGCACCTCGTGCTCCTACTGGCCCCCCCGCGTCCATAGCCAGCCCCACACGCCCTTGCTGGCCTCGCTCGCCCTAGTTGGCCCCTTGTGCCCTAGCTGGCCCCTTGCGCCCTAGCCGAACTCGTCGCCTGAGCCGCCGTGCCGCCGAGCCGCCGAGCCGCCGAGCCGCCGAGTCGCTGTGCCGCTGAGCCACTGTGCCGCTGTCACACTGTGTGATGGCGGACGCCGTTCTTCGCTTGGACGCTGAGGGGCATGCGATCGACTGCGCCGCCTGGCTCGTCGACCTCCGCCGGCACGTGACAGGTCAGCGCCATGATGGGCACTCCCTGGCTATGCATGTTGATGGCTTGCTTCCCCGCCCCCCTGCGACTGATCCCCTCCCAGCTGACCCTACCACTGTTGAGAATGAGGCTTTTGCTGCTGTTGCACTTGCTTGAGCTGTCTAGGTCTCGCGATGCAGTAGCCCAGCTTGCCCTTAGCCATGCCCTCCCCCTGTCTCAGCGTCCGCGCTTTACCGCTGTCGCGAACGCCAAGGACTTTCTCGCTGCAGTAGTTCAGCGTTACTCCACACCTGCTTCCGCCTCTGCTGGCCGCTTGATCCTACCCATGCTCTTCCTTGATCTTTCTACTTTCCCCACGGTAGCTGACCTCGCTACTCACCTCCGTGCACTAGAGACCAGCTATCGCGCTGCTAGCTCTGCCGCCCAGCTTACTGCCTTCCCCCCACCTTTCTGCGCTACCCTGTACCTCATCGCCATGTGCCTGCCTTACCGCTTAGCCACTGCCCGCGACCACTTCCTTAGTCAGCACCCTGCCGACCTCACCCTGACCGCCTTTGTCACTACTATGTCTGAGATAGAGACTCGCCAGCGCACTATCGCTCAAACGAGCGATGTTGCGGCAGTCCCTATCTTTCAGGGTTGTGCCCCCTCCCAGTGCACGTACGCTGACGTCTCCGCCGCAGTTGCCACGACTGAGCCCGCACCTGACACAGCAGCTGCGGCGTACCCGCAGCAGCGCCAGCGCCGGGGCCCCAAGGGAGGACGTGGAGGTGGCGCTAGTGGTGGTGGTGGCGGGGACAGTGGTTATTACGAGGGGGTTGGTGCTAGTGCCCAGGAGCAGCAGCAGTCGCCGCAGTCGCAGCCGCCGCAGCAGCAGCAGCCGTCACAGCAGCAGCAGCAGCAGCAGCAACAGCCATGGGCTCGTCTCCCGCCCGGGTGGCCTGGAGCCCCTGGCGGTGCTGGTCGTGGTGGTGGCCCTCGCAGCTCGGCGTCCACCAGCAGCTTTGGTGCTGTGAGCTGCCAGTACCAGCTTCAGACCGGGCCCCTGCGTGGCATGGTGTGCCGCCGCTCGCACCCCACCACCCGCTGCTTCCGCCGCCTCGACGACCTCTTCCGTCGCCACTTTGGTCCCGCTCCGAACCTCCCTGACTGGCCCAGCCTGCTGCGCCACGGTGTGCCTGTGTTTGACTTAGACATGGATCAGATTAGTTCTGCCTTGCATTCTCTGTATGCTGATGCTTCGAGTGTTTCCGGATCGTACTACTCTGTGTTCTCTAGCTTAGGCGTAGCACCTGTGTGTAGTCCAGACTCCGCTGCTGTGTCAGGCGCAGGACATCTTGCTTTGTCTAGCCTAGGCTCTACCCTTGCTTCTCCGTCGTCGGCCACTACAGCGTTGCTGTCCTTCACTCTAGACTCCAGTGCGTCAGCCTGTTTCTTCCGCGACCATGCCGCCCTCACGCCGCTTGCTGCGCCTGCCGCTGTCGCCCTTGCGGACCCCTCCTCTCGTCCTGTAGTTGCTCGCAGCTACACTACCCTTCCCTGTCCGGCGGTTCCCTTGGGTTCCCTTACACGAATGCATATCCCTTAGTTCTCCAGGAACTTAGTTGGTGTCGGCTGTCTTCAGGACCTCAGCGTCACCACTACGTTCCCTGGTCATGAGCGGTACACGGTCTGTTCCGAGGCCGCCTCAGATGCCCCCCTTGCGACGTTCCCCCGGGACCCTGTTTCTGGCCTGTTTACGCTGGATACTACTCCCCCCCTGGCGGGCGAGTCCTCCTCCGATTCTGCGTCCACCCAGGTAGGTGCGGCCTGCTCGTGTCGGTCGCTCACTCACCACGCTCCTTGTGCTGTGTCTCCACTCCAATGGTGGCGGCGAGTTCGCCTCTGGTCGGCTAGTTTAGTTTTGTCATGCGAAGGGTATCACCCAGACGTACAGCGCAGCAGAATGGGGTCGCTTAACGACGCATCGGTTTGGTCATGGAGGCGGCTTGTACCTCCATGACCCATGCCGGTGCACCCTATTTTCTGTGGCCGTTCGTCGTTCGCTACGCCACTCACAAGCTTAAACTCTGTCCTCGCTCCCAGCGGTCGCAGGTTTCGCCGAACCTTTTTTTGACCGGGTTCCCTGGTGACGCGTCTGCCTTCCACGTCTTGGGCTGCCTTGCTCACGTTCGTGCCTCCGGCACAGACAAGCTCACTGTCTGCACCGTCCCCTCAGTCTTCCTCGGTTTCCCCCTTGACTCGTCTGACTGACACTTCTACCACCCGTCGTCTAAACGCTTCCTTCACTCCCGTGACGTCACTTTCGACGAGTCTGTCTCCTTTTTCCACCGCTTTCCTCACCGAGGTCTCCCGGTTCCCCCCCCCCTGTTTTTGGTTCCCACTCCCCCGGTCGCCACTGCTCCCCTCCCTCCCCGTCCTACTCCGTCCGGTGTGTCTGACGTCACTCCCCTCCCGTCGATTGTCCCGGTCGAGGAGTCGGCTGACTCCGGTGGCCCCGTGGTGCAGTTTGTGCCGCCTGTCCCTCCCCCGGTGTCTCCTCCTCCCTCGTCGCGGTCGCCGCCGCAGCCGCCGCCGTGACTGCTGCCGCAGCCGCAGCCATCGTCGCAGCCACAGCCGTTCGTGGACTCTGAGGGTGCTAGAGTTGGAGAGGGTGCAAGTACTGGGGCTCCTGTTGTGGCTTGTCCCGGCCGGCTTGGGGGTGGCACCGACGCTGGAGACGATTCTCGTTCTGGGGGTGCTGGCCTGGAATGTACGGGAGGTAGCAGTTGTGTAGCTGGTGGTCCAAGTGTCGGCGTTGAGCAGCAGCAGCAGCAGTCGCCGCCAGTGTCCGCCCTTCGCCAGCTCGGCCTTCCCTCCCCTGACCGCTCGCCTGCGCCTCCCTCGCCGTCTCCCCCCCTTCCTGTTCATGGTCCTGTGCTTCCTCCACCGGACTCATCCCCAGCTCGCTTCCTGTCTCTCCTGTTCAGCGTTCTCACCCTATGTTGCTTCGTTCCCACGCGTTTTGTGCTCCCCGTTTGCCTTCGCCTCCTCTGTTCTCGCTCACTGGCGCGCCTCCCCCTCTGTCTGACTACCTTCGTGCTGCTCGTCCTCTTGTTCCTCGGGTCCTTGCCTCCCTTGTTACCGACCTGTCTGTTCCTGACTCCAGTCTTGAAGCTCTTGTAGCTGCTGTCGCTGACTTTGCCTCAACTCGCCGCCTTGACTTCGCTACCGCTCTGGTCTCTGACCCTGTCTGTCCTCTGTTCGTCGGGGGTGCTCCTGCCCTTGGCAGTGACGTCTTGGAGGACCAGCAGTACGAGCGTGCTTTCCTGTCAGAGGCTGCTCCCCATCTCTGTTCCATGCTGCTAGTCCCTGAGGGTGACCCAGATGTTCTTAACATCCCGACCCCTCGCACCTACGCTGAGGCGACCTCGGGACCCTAGGCCTCTCAGTGGATAGCTGCCATGGAGCAGGAGATGGCATCTTGGAGGGCTATTGGCACCTACGTCAATGCAGTTCCCCCTCCTGGGGTGAACGTAGTCGATGGCCGGTGGCTCTTCAAGGTGAAGCACCCCCTTGGAGAGCCGCCTGTGTTCAAGGCACGCTACGTGGCTAGAGGCTTCAGTCAGCGAGAGGGGGTGGACTTTTTTCAGACCTTCGCCAGGACCCCAAAGATGACTACTCTTCGAGCACTGCTACACGTAGCAGTACAGCATGACTACGAGCTACTCTCCCTCGACTTCTCCACTGCTTTTCTTCAGGTTAGCCTGCACGAGCAGGTCTACTTGCGCCGTCCTCAGAGCTTCACCCGTACCTTCCCTCCTAGGACCCAGTGGCTCCTCTGGTGCCCGGTCTACGGCCTGCAACATGTGCCACGTGAATGGCATGACACTCTGTGTGCTACGCTAGCTGACCTGCAGTTCTTTCCCTCCTCTGCTGACCCTTCGCTCTTCGGTCGTGTTGGCCAGACTCCGTTCTACATCCTGGTCTGCGTAGATGACCTGGTCTTTGCTACAGCAGACAGAGACACGCTGGCCTTTGTGAAGGCTGAGCTGCTGAGGCGACAGACCTGCAATGACCTGGGAGAGCTGCGCCGCTACCTTGGCCTGCAGATCTCCAGGAACAGAGCAGCGCGCAGCATCACTCTTACACAATCACACTTGGTGCGCCAGGTCCTTCAGAGGTTCGGTCTTCAGTTCTCCTCCGTACAGCCCACACCTCTGCCGGTAGACCACATGCTCTCAGCTCCAGTTCCCGAGGAGCCAGCAGAGCCCAGTGGTCCTTACGCAGAGTTGGTGGGTTGTCTCATGTACCTGATGACTTGCACTCGCCCAGATCTCGCATACCCTCTCAGCATCTTGGCCAGCTTTGTGGCCACAGGCAGACACCGACCATAGGCAGACACCGACCACAGCACTGGTCAGCCGCTAAGAGGGTTTTGCGTTATCTTGCAAGTACATCGGGCATGGGGCTAGTGCTGGGAGGACGCAGGCCAGTGGTCCTTACTGGGCACACAGACGCTTCTTGGGCAGACGACGCCGAGACCCTCCGGTCCTCCTAGGGCTACTGCTTCAGCCTTGGTTCTGGTGCCATCTCGTGGAGGTCCACTCGCTCCTCATCTGTTGCTCAGTCTAGCTACGAGGCTGTGATCTACGCCGGTGCCATGGCGGCATAGGAGCTCCGCTGGCTGACCTTCTTGCTTACTGACTTAAGTGAGCGGCCTAGCTCTGCCCCGGTTCTGTACGATGACAACAGGGCCATGATCCTCCTGTGTCAGGAGCCTTGACTTGAGGGCAGAGCGAAGCATATCCAGCTGCGGCACTTCCTCCTGCGCGAGTTGCAGCAGCGTTGCTAGACCCGCGTAGTACACTTGGCCTCCGGTGCCAACACAGCTGATATCTTTATTAAGGCGCTTCCGCCTAGAGGTCATCAGCGGCACTGCTTGCAGTTAGGTCTAGTCCCTGTTGACTCTCACATGCTAGGCCCTTGATTGTGTACTCCTTTCTAGTTATGCCTTGCAGACGGGCCTTGTGGCTTTTCCTCCACTGGTCGGACTAGTAGTGGTGCCCTGGTTTGCTCTGTCTTGCTTGTACTCTTGCTGACTGGTCTTCGGGCCCTTGCCTCAGAGGTTGGATTAGTAGTGCCACCCTGAGCTGCGTGTTTCTTGCTCAGCACTACCCCTTATATAGCCTAGGGGGTGTGTCAACTTATACATATATTGTTATGTAGAAGTTATAGGCTAGATAGGGTATGGTCTTAGTGGGTACAACCCAAACGCTATATCTCCCCTGTTCTCCATTCTTCTATTCATTCCTTTTAGTCTTGGCAGCTGAGGCTGTCAATTTTTGCGGCGAATTTCTGCAGGAAGGCTCATGGTTGGTATAAAAAAAATCCGA
Organism: Closterium sp. NIES-67; assembly: GCA_027943415.1. NCBI lineage: Eukaryota > Viridiplantae > Streptophyta > Zygnematophyceae > Desmidiales > Closteriaceae > Closterium > Closterium sp. NIES-67. The sequence goes on from BQMB01002371.1 coordinate 144,447, forward strand.
GCGTATCAGGCTTGGTGAAAATAAAACCTCTAAAGAACCCTGAATATGGGAAATTTGCATGAAATCTAAGGGCCTGATCCATACTCCCTATTGTTTTTGAAAGAATTTGAAAGGTGGTGCAGGAGACTAAGTATAGAATCTGCAGACACAAGTACTTGAAGTAGAAAGTCATACTGGAAGTACCTCCAGTAACAGCCAATATTAACAAGTTGTAACACCAGAGTCAGTATTACAACCTTGCGATACTTCAAGACTTAACCAAGGATCTTTGCTGGAATGGTAGACTAGTAAGACAGCGGAAGTCTTAGAACTTGTAAAGTGTTGACCATAATTTACTGAAGGATAAGTTGATAATTGAAGTTGTACAAGCTACTTTTATATCCGCTAGAAGTACCTATTCGGTGATGTACTTGTTCGAGCTATTTGCGTTATGCGCTCTAACTGCTACTGAAATGAGCGCGACTGTTCCTGTGACTGAAACGGCTTACTAAGGTAACCATCCAGACGAGCGCTGACGTCATTCTACGGTTGCTAACTACAGTGTAACTCTAGTACTTGTCGTCAATTTCTCTTCCTCTAGTAGCTCTTGAAGATAGAGACCTTCGCGAGTAGCTGTGCAGGCAGCTATAAACTCGGCTTCAGCGGATGAAAGAGCTACTAGCTCTTGCTTGGTAGAATTCCATGAGATAGTTCCAATAGGCTCAAGGCGATAGATGAATCCGGTGCGAGATCGGCGATTAGTAGTATCTGCTGCATGATCAGCATCGACGTACCCGTTAAGATATAAGGTTTTTGCAGTAGTAGCTTGATAGGTAAGTCCAACTTCAGGTGTCGAAATGAAATATTGTAGAGCGTGAAGAAGATTTGGCCGATTCTCCCCCTCAGGTCGACGCAAAAATTGCACGAGCTGGCTAGCGGCGTAGGCGAGATCTGGACGACACGTAACAGCTGCAAATAGAAGGCAACCCAGTTGCTCTGATAGACCTATAGTTCCGCGTTATCGAGTGGAGTAGTATTTGGTTGATGATTGGTCGGTAGAGATCGGTAAGGAGTAGTGACAGTTGAAGCCGTGAGATTAAAGCGTGTGGCTAGAGTAGCTGCATACTTGGAAGCTGTTAGATGAATAGCAGTTTCTGTTCGATGGATGTTCAGTCCGAGAAACTGTGTAGCTGTAGGGGCGATAGTAATCTGTAAGTTCTGTTGAAGTTTCTGTTCAAAGATAGTAGCGAGAGAATCCGTAGTGCTGATATAAAGTAAGTCGTCGACGTAGGCGACAAGAAGAATGTAGTCGATACCGTGGGTAAGCAGGTACATTCCTTGGTCGTGTGGAAGCTGACAAAATCCGGCGGCTAATAGTTGACGGTGTAGATACTGCTGCCAGAGTCGTGGTGCCTGTTTGATGCCGTAGAGTGATTTTTTGAGACGGCAAACGCTAGGAGGATTAGTTTCGTAGGAATGTGGATAATCGACCAGAATTAGTGCGTCGACAGGCGCATATAGAAAGGCGTTGGCGACGTCGATTTGACGAAGTCGGAAATTCCGGTAGGCAGCGATGCAGAGAAGAATTCTGACACTTGTGTGTCGGCCGACAGGAGCAAAGGTAAGTTCGTAGTCGAGTCCGAATGTTTGCTCGAAGCCGCGGACGACCCATCGCGCCTTGAACTTTTCGAAGGAGCCATCAGCGTTCGTCTTAACGCGGAAGACCCATTTTCTGGTAAGAAATTTACTCCCCTTGGTTGCTGTCAGTAGGATAAGATCCCAGGTGCCACGCTTTTCCAGAGCCGCTAACTCGCGGTCCATGGCTTCGTGCCATTTCTCCCTGTGAGGACTTGTCAAGGCTTGGCGAACTGTTTTCGGCTCAAGAATTTTACTGATGTTTGACTGTACTGCGACTGCAAGTCCCAAAACTTGTAAACCAGTTTCTGTAACTGGTTTGAGTTGACACCGGAGAAGTTGTGTTCTGATCCCTGTTCCCCCCCAACTTCTTCAGGTGTGACACGTATCGCTGCTTCGGAGACAACGGGCATCGGTTACTGCTGGCAGTTACGTTCGTAATCGAGTTCAACATCGCGAGTCCAAAGCGTGAGTCCAAAAGTGAGGTGGCAATGCTGCAAGAGTCAGCAGGACTCGCATCTTCTCTTGTAGAGTCCTGTTCATCCTTTCTGCTACCCCCATCTATTGGTGTTGATGTGGCAGGGACAACCTGCACTTGATTCCAAGGGTTTGCAGGTAATCCGTGAAAGTTGTGCTCGTATACTCCCCTGCGCCGTCACTCTGAAACTCTTGCAGCTTTTCTTTCGATTCTCTTTCAACCACCGCGAGCCACGCCACGAAGATAGCGTGAGCCATGTGACGAGCTGGTATGTTGACGCTCCAAACGTATCGAGTAGAAGCTTCGATAAATGAAATCATATAAAGCTCCCCCTTAGGTCCTGCTTCCGGTAAGTTTAGTATGTCCCTGTAAGCCTTCCGCATAATTTTGTATCGAGTTGAACCCGGAAAGTGACTCGGAAAAGGTTCGTGATGAAGATTAGAGGTCGCGCATGTTGTGCAGACTGCTGGTCGTGAAGACGGCTTCATCTCCGTTCCATCCGGTAAGAGTAAACTATTTTTGTCAAGAACTGAAGCTCGGATAGTATGGTTAAGGATTCCCGGTGAAGGATGTCCTAACCTTTGATACCAGATATCTTCTGTTGCTTTGTGTCCTGTTGATCGCAGATAAAAATCGGCGTTAGTATAAAAAGAAGAAACGATGAAAGAAGAAATCGCTGGTGATTCGTCGAGTTCGCCAGGAATGAAGTGATTAAGAGGTAACTTTGTCATTGTAATTTCCACTTCGAGCACTTCTTCCGGTTGAAGAATTAATTCCCCTTCCTCAATTTCTATTTCTTGTTAATCTGCTGCAGGTTGACCGACGAGAATCCCAGTTTCTGCTTCACTGATAGTCTGCTGCTCGGCTTCCTCTGCTTCACTGCTGCTGCTGGGTCCCCAAAGTGCTGTAGGTTTGTTTTCAAGTTGTTGTAAAGTGTCGTAATAATTCCTCCATGCTGACGTGTCTTCCTATGCTGTGTTTGTTGGCCAAGAATCAAGAGCCGTGATAACCGCTGCTGCTGTACGAGAACCGGTTGGAACTGCAGTTGCTCTGAAGTCAATGTCAACGTTCTGGAAGTCAGTTTCTTCAGGATGTTGCCAAGGTCCAAGAGATAGAACTCTCTCAGAAGATCCAGTAGTTCCTTGCGACTAGAATTGAAGAACGGAGACCCCATACTAAGTGGTGGCTCTCCCGATGTAAGTATTTGAATCATTATGATAAATTTCTTGGTCCATTGTCTCACAGTTGCCTTGTGCCGGATCTTATGTCGCAGGAGTTGAGCCATTGAAAGAAGATTAAAGCCAAGTCCCTCGATAATCAGGACATTTGTAACGTGTAAGGAAAATCCTGTGTCCACGGAATCCAACATGACGCTTCCAATTGACTTTGCCATTATCGTTTGTCCATTTGCGACTGTGACAGGTACGGGACGACGAAGTGGACGCTGATGAGTAATGAAGAGCGTCTCGGCAGAGCACATGTGTTGTCCACAGCAACTGTCAAGATACCAAGTGTTCGGTCCTGCAATAATCCGAGCAAGATTAGCATATACTTGAGGTAAAACCATGTTTTCTGGTTGCTCGATAGAATTTTTGTCGTCGTCGTCGTCAAAATCTGATTCTGTTGCATGAACTGTTGTAACGCAACTGAATACTTGTTTCCCTAATGTGGCAGGAGTTGTTGTCGGTGGATTCTGCTTCACGGGTTGCTCGAACTGCTGCGTCTGCTGCTGCCCTCCTCTTTTCCTATCAGCTTGAAGCTTGTTGCAAAACTTTATACTGTGTCCATCCTTTTTGCAGTAGTGGCAGAAGTACTTGTTGACGCGTTTCGTAGGCGTTGAATAAAAGCTGATGTTAACTGCTCCCTTCTTATTACGTGATGTCTGCAGGTCAATATCTTACTGATCTGCTTGAAGGATGGAGCAAATTTATGTTTCCGAATGATTTGGTTGAAATCGAAGAAGAGATCGACATTGCCGCCATTCTCCTCCAAGACCGGCAAGAAGGACTGTGACGAACATGTCCCTTGCGAAGTATCCGCCGCACTTTTCCAGTTGGTCACGAAGTGTTCGAGCCCTGTTGATATAATCCGAAACATTCTCGTTGCCCTGCATCTGTACAGTTGTCAGTTGTGAGAGAATTTTATTCACTGAAATTGTATCCTGTGCCATGTATAATCCCTTCAAATGCTTCTACGCATATTCTGCTGGAATCAAACTGGTGTGAAGAGAGCGTATACCAAGCTGCTCTTTCAGCGACAGATTGCGAATAAGGATGGTGTAAGCGCCGAGTGAAGCATGAAGAAAACTCTGTTGTTCCATCAGTGTTCCCGTAACAGGATACTTGTAATCGCCATTGAAGAACGGCCACAATCCAGCGGATTTCGTGAGGAGCTCGAACTTAAAACTCCAGGCGCAGAAGTCAACGCCATTAAAAGGTATGGTTGTCTTGATCTGTGTATTGCTTAAAAGATTTGGTGCCTGAAAAACTGAGCCAGCGAAATAAGTATGCTGCTGCGAAAACTGCTGTTGCGGTTGCTGTTGTTGTTGCTGTTGTTGCTGTTGTTGCTGAAACTGTTGTTGTGCTTGATCCTGTTGTTGAAGAAATTGAAATTGTTGATGTTGAGCAGGTGTGAAGGCAAACGAAGAACTGGAGCTTGGAGCGGCTGCAGCTCTTGCATAGCTCGAACCGTCGATACTCATTCCACTAAAAGCTGCTGATATTGATGCTGCTGCTTGTTGCTCTTGTGTTGCAGGTGCAGAGGACGAAGTCCCTAATGGATGCACAGAAGGCAAACCTTGCTGATGTTGCAGCATCCCAATTGAAGAATAAGCAGGTGGAAAGTTTCCAGCTGAAGGGTTCCCTACTTGACCAGTGTTGACTGTAGGATTTGTAACACCCGTAGGTCCAGTTGTTGAGGAACCAGATGATGGAGCCGACGATGGTCCAGTCATTTGTAAAAATTACGATAATCGAATTGACAAAAGTCTTAATTCCAAACAGCTCTCATACCATGAAAGAATTTGAAAGGTGGTGCAGGAGACTAAGTATAGAATCTGCAGACACAAGTACTTGAAGTAGAAAGTCATACTGGAAGTACCTCCAGTAACAGCCAGTATTAACAAGTTGTAACACCAGAGTCGGCGTTACAGCTTTGCGATACTTCAAGACTTAACCAAGGATCTTTGCTGGAATGGTAGACTAATAAGACAGCGGAAGTCTTAGAACGTGTAAAGTGTTGACCAGAATTTACTGAAGAATAAGTTGATAATTGAAGTTGTACAAGCTATTTGTATATCTGCTAGAAGTACCTATTCGGTGATGTACTTGTTCGAGCTATTTGCGTTATGCGCTCTAACTGCTACTGAAAAGAGCGCGACTGTTCGCGTGACTGAAACGGCTTGCTGACGTAACCATCCAGACGAGCGCTATTTGCTGACGTCATGCTACGGATGCTAACTACGGTGTAACTCTACAATATCTATCGAGATTACTTACAGAAATGCTTAAGTATGATTATACCACAACAGTTTTGATGTTACCTCATTTTATTGTTTCCTCGCTACTCAAATATTCAACACACGCTCTTTGCGCTTCATTACACAACTGCTCGGATGAATGGGATCCCCTAAGGCGTACCCCTGTTGTTACGTTACGAACCATGTGATTCACTTTATACATGCTCTAAACCCATCCTCTGTAGAATCTCGAACCAATCGCTCCTTCTCCATGTCGTGAACTTTGATACCTCATAGTCACATCGATACAATCACTTGGCTCCCATACTCCCCTCTTCACATTCCCAATCCATCCCATCTCAAGCCTTCCACGTCATGCCTCGAAAGCTCCACCCCACCCAATTGAAGCATGGTCCAGTACAGACCATTCCCCAACCGAACCCCAACGCAGAAAAACCCGCCTCACCCCATTCTACCATCCAGTCGAACCAATCCCCATGGGCCGATTCCATCATGCACACCTGTTGCATGGCCAGCCATCAGCGCGTGTCATCAGAGCTCGCTTCAGTGCGGTTCCGGTTCAATACGTTTCAAGAAGGGCTGAGAAGGGTTTAAAGCAGAATCGAGCTCTAGTGAGGTGTGACAGTACCATCAATCAGCCGTGCCATTACTTCCTCTGCCCCATTCAACTCTCCTCCCCCCCACCCACCCTCCCTATAGTTCCTTCCTTCCCTCAACTCCTCGGATCTCTCTCGAAATTCCCTCCAATCCGAAATTCCGAGTCCGTGCTCTCCTATTTCTCCGGCCTCACAGTACCGAGCCGTGTTGTCCACGGCTAGCAGGTTCCCAGCTTCTCAGGCTTCTTAGGCTCAGGCTTCTTAGCTTCTCAGCTTCCCATTGAATCGCAGTTTGCGCTGTGCCGCGAGTGGCGTGACTTCCCGCCGCATCTGCATCCCAGCGTCGTTGGCTCTCCAGCAGATTCGTTCAGTTCGGTCTGCTTGCCCGCCAACCCGCAACCGTCGGACGATTCGCTGGACGTTTGTCGCGTGGCTGCGCTGAATGACCAACCGGCGACTGATCTCACGTCGTTCCGCGCCAGATTCTAGCGAGTAGCAGCCTGTTGGCGCACTGTTGGCCTGCTGTTGGACCGTTCTGCGACCTTCCGCTCGTGCGTGGATTCATCGGATTTGTTGCGCCCTGGAGAATAGCCGCTTGCTGCTCGTGCGGCGTGACGCGTGTGGCGGCGTGAGGCGTGTAGCGTGAGGCGGCGTGGGGCGCGCGGCGTGACCACGAGCGATGGCGATTCAGACGACGCCGATGGGAGTGGCCACGGGGACCTGGACGACCGGGCTGTGCGGCTGCTGCGAGGATATTCCTGGCGGTGAGTTTTCAGTCCACTCACAATACACCTGGACGACCAGCCTGTGTCGCTACTGCGAGAATGCTCCCGGCGGTTAGCATCGTGAGGCAGCGAGACGCACGAATTTTTGGAAGCGCGATGTCAGGATGTTCCTTGTTCCTTGTACCAGGAACCACCAGGAACCACACATTATGGTGGTTCCTGGTGGTTCCAAGACGCTGTTGCGAAGATGTTCCTGGTGGTGAGCATCGCGACGCAGCGAGATACATGTTATTCGCGAATCCCGATGCCAGGATGTTATTGGTGGTGAATATCGTGCGACAGCTAGACCATGTAAGATGACCCCTCTGCCATTATGCTCCTGGTGGTGGGCGTGGTGCGGCAGACGAGAGACAAGAGACAGATCTGTAGGACCCTGATGCGATGCGAGGATGTTAGACTCACATGTTAGTACCTTGTTCGCTCGTCGCGAGTGGATTTGAGGCGCCTCGAAGCACGTTGTCGTGAGGCCGCCTGCTTGTGCTCTACTCTACTTCGCGCTCTTCGTGATTGTGTTTGCTTTTGTTATTTCTTGTTTCTTCTATTCTTTTGTTCCGCGCTAACAATTATTGGAATCCCTTCTTCGGTCACCTAATCGTTCTGTGCCCTCGCTTTCTCCTCAACCTATCGCGTCGTCTCCTCCCTGCCCCTGGCCGGCCCTCTCCCTCTCCCTCTCCTCTCCCTGTCGCTCTCCTCTCCCTGCAGCGTGCTGCACGTATTTCTGCCCGTGCGTGATCCTGGGCCGGAACGTGAACATTGTAACGGATGGGTTCACAGGTCAGCACGCTTTGCTCCGTTATGCGTCATGCTACGGGCCCGTTTAAGGTCATTTCTACTCCTCCCCCCCCCCCCTCTCTGTGACACTGCGCTTCGATATTATTGCACATACTGCCAGCCACATGCGTGCTGCACTTGGCAACATTACATTCCATTGTCTTTTGATCCCCGCCATCCACACACACGTACAACTCGTGGGCCCAGCATTACGTGCAGTGGAGATGACATTGCCTCTCTCCCTCTCTCTCTCTCTCATCCCTGCTCCTCCTCCTGTCTTCCACTCCTCTCCCACTCCTCTCCCACTCCTCTCCCACTCCTCTCCCACTCCTCCTCCACTGCTTCCCTTGCTTGCACCTCCATCTTCAAACCTTCTCCCTGCCTCTCTTCCTCGTCATTTCCCCCCACTTCCTTCCCCACTATCCTCCCGCCACCCCCTTCACTCTCGCTTCCCTTCCCCTCCCCCCTCTCTCTCCCCCTCCCTGTCCCCTCCCTGCCTTCCCCTCCCTAACTCCCAACTCACTCTCCCATTCCCTATCCCCCCACTCTCTTGCCCCTCCCTGACTCCGCCCTCAATCCCCCCTCCCCCCCTCTCTCAGAGTCATCGACAGCGTGCTGTCTCTTCTTCCTCATCGACTCTCTCACAATGGGCATGTGTGGCTTTGCCTACTCCTGTGGTACCACCCTCTCCGCCCTCCGCCCCCCGCCCTCTGCTCCCCGCTCCCGGCTCTCCACTCTCTGCTCCCTGCTCTGCAATTCTCTGCTCTCTCCCTTTTCCTCTCTCCTCACTGCTCTGTGCCTCACTCCGCTCTCTGCCCCTTCTGCCCTCGCTGCCCTCTCGTCCTTTGTTGCTCAATCCACCCGTCGTCGTTGCCACTTTCCATTCAATGCCCCATACATGTCATTTTCGTTCTCTCTCCGCTTGCCCCAAACCCCCCCCTCCAACCGCCTTCCTGCGTTTTCCCCTCCCTTTTCCCTCCTACCCATTTCCTCTCCCTGTCCCAACACCCATCCAGGCTACTGCACACACGTGGGGGACAACAGACAAGTACCAAGAACGATCTGCTGGATTCCCCCTGTGCCCACTGTCTCACTCTCCTCCCTTCCTCTCCCCCCCCCTCTCCCCCCCCCCCCCCCCCTGGCGCCCCCGCCCATCCAGGGTACCGCACGCGGCTGCGGCACAAGTATGATCTGCCCGAGTCGCCCTGCGGCGACTGCCTGACGCACCTGTGCTGCCTGCCGTGCGCGCTGTGCCAGGAGAACCGCGAGCTCAAGAACCGCGGCTGGGACCCCAAGCTCGGTGCGTGCGTGCAGGCGCACACCCTGGGAAGGACAGAGAGGAGCCGGGCAGGGAAGGGGGGATGGTGAGGGAGAGGGGAAGGGAGGGAGGGTGTTGGAGGGAAGAGTTGTTGTGGGGAAAGGTGGTGGTGCATTACGCTTTGGTCCCTGTCTTGTCATGTCCCTGGCCTATCCTGTCTCGTCTTCTCTCTCCTCGCTCTCTCTTTCGTCTTCGTTGGAAGCCCCCTGTCTCTTGCCATGCACCCGGCTTTCCATCCACTGAGAGCAGTGTCAGGAACGATAACCCAAAGCCACACACCTCGCCCTTGCCTCCCCTCCCCTTGCCTATCCCCTTCTCCCCCCTCCCCCACCGCCAACCACACACCCAGCGTGGCCTCACCTCACGCTTCCTCCTCATCCCTCTTGGATGATCTAAGTCCCCACACCCCTCCACACATCCCCACACCTCCTCACACCTCCCACGCCTCCGCACTCCTCACTCCTACACTCCATACACTCCTCACACCTCCCCACACCTCCCTCCTCACTCCTCCCTATGCCTCTCCACTGCCCCTGCACTCTCCCCCTTGCTCTCCTCCCTCCCTACCCACCCACCAGGCTTTGCATCCAATGTGCTCATCTTGAGGTTTAGGTGCGCGAAGGCAGGGGCTACCTCCTCAGGCCATGAGGCGACTTTGAGTCAACTCGAAAGGCACCTCCCTACACCTAGACACTGTCCCTGCACTCTCTCCCTTGCTGTCCTCTCCCCTCCCTCCCGTTTAAACCCCACCCACCCAACCCCCCACCAGGCTTTGCGTCCAATGTGCGTATCTTCAGGGCGCGAGGGCAGGAGCCCCCTCCCCAGGCCATGAGGCGGTAAAGCAAGGGGAGGCGAGGGGGGTCGAGGGGGGCGAGGTGGGGCGAGAGGGGGCGAGGGGGGCAAGGGGGGGCAAGGGGGGGCAAGAATCGGCAAGAGCGGGAAAGGGGGGGCAAGGGGCCACAAGGGGAGACGCTTGAAGAAGACACCTGAAGAGTCGCATGCTTAACGGGCGCTTTGAGAGACACTGCTCACACGGCTGGAGGGGGGGGCTGCTGTGCTGACGTGCCTGGTGCAGGGGGGGGGTTGGGGGGGGTGGGGGATGGCTGTGCGTGTGAAATGTGCAATCTGTTAGCTCTGTGTTACAGCGTTGAGCGATGCAATAGTTGCTTTGTGGGGCGCGGGCTTTATAGGTACCAGGCCGCTGCATGTGGTCAGGTCAGTGTGTTCATCAATGTGTGCTGGTTCTGGTGCTGGTAGTACTGGTGCTTCTACGGTAGTAGGTCCTCTTGTTTGTTTACGGGTGTTGGGGTGGTCTGGGTGGTGGGTGGGTGGTGGTCTGGGTCTGGGAGTGATCTGACTCAGGGCCTCAGATATCTGAATTCCTGATTTTCAGTGTTGGAAATATCTCAAGGACTTCAGTGTTTCTGAAGTGTAGCACCACACTCGAGGAAGATCGTAACGAGTACGCGAGTCAACGGAGGTTACATGAAGGGGATGGACAAAGAACACGAAAGGACTCGAAGGGTCGCAACCGGAGGTTGCGACTGACCGCTACAACAGTGCGGATGGTAACCGAAGCGACAATCGAGTCGCTGTGCGACTCGATAACCGCTCCTGCAACTGTATTCTACAACTGCTTTACTTTCCTATTTTCTATATATTGCTGTATGCTTGCTTTCTTAAAATATCACTTGTTCTCATATACTAGTACAAGGGTTCAACTGCCTCAACTTCCGCTGCACTACTCAAGTCTCATTCTACAACTGGGACTTAGTGTCTGGAAGGATCCTAAGGGCTTTTCTCAGCCCAACATGGTATGAGAGCTGGTCAGAGACCAAACTCACAGCAACGACACTCTATCTACAATCTGCAATTCAACGACTTCATTAATTACAAGCCATGGACAGCAAGGGCAAGAAGACCTCTACGGGCTCACCCAGCGCCCAAGACACTCAACCCAGCAACTCTGGATTGCACACTTCAGGACTGCAAACCGAGACCGGTGCTGCTCAAGAAACAACAGGAAGAGCACCGGAAATGGTAACTCCATCACCCTCTTCAAGCGTGGATCCGAACCTTATGGAAAGGTTCTTCAGCTTCATGTCGCACTTCGACCAGCAGCAGCAGACAAGGACACCTGCGCATTCAACACAAAGCAACGGAGGAAACATGGGATTAGCGCCGATGAGCCTTGACAACTCATCGTTCGGGCGACACAATCAAGCGCCTACCTTTGCGCCTTATCACTCTTCACCGGGGACGTTCGACTTCATGCCGCCCCGTGCCCAACCAACAGCAGCTGCATCACAACAGACACCAAACGAGATTTTAAGCCTCCAGGCGCAGTTTTCACACGTGATTAAACTGCAGACATCCTCACCATTCAACGGACACGATTTCTTTACCTGGAGTTTTGAGTTCGAGCTGCTGATGGAGGCTGCGCATCTCTTGGGATACTTCAACGGGTCCCTGCCATTCCCAAGCAACGGCACTGGAAAGGAGCAAGAAATCTTTACGTATCAGTCGCTGCTGGCGTATACAGTTCTCCTGCGGAACCTGTCGCCACAAGAACAGCAGAGCATCAGAACGTATCGGAGCTACGGAAACTCCGCGGAACTCGCATGGCATCATCTCAAGTGTCTCTATCAAGCAAACGACAGCGTGACACAAAGCAGACTCATGCAACAGCTGACAACAATACAGATGAAGACTGGGGAAAAGGCGATGCAGTATATGAGTCGATGCCAAACACTCCGCGACCGCCTGCTTCGGTGCGGAGGAATAATCACTGAAGAAAGCTTCGTGACACTTGTCCTCGCCGGGCTCGGGCCAGAATGGAGAACCACACGCTCGCTTCTTCGCGCCCACGGAAGGATATCGGAGATGCACCTCTGCGCCGAACTTCACGCTGAACAACAGGAGATGGACCTGTTCGAAGAAAGACAACCAAGGAAGCAGCAGCAGTTAGTTTTCTACACTCAACGAAGGAACGACAACAACTAAAATCGACGCGGCAAACAAGATCAACGCGACAACAGAGGACTCACCTTCGTGCCACCGTTCTGCCACAACTGTCAGACTTCCGGACATTCCAAAGTCAACTGCACACGTCCTCGTGTTTATCGTCCAGTAGACCCAAACGTCGCCTCCACTCAAGAAAGCCCTCCAAGGCGCTCTTCCACATCTGCACAAGGGACACCGAACATCATTAACTGCATGGTACACATCGACAACTGCGCACCCGGATCACCACCCACTTACGCACCAGACGAAGAAGAACTTCCGCCGCCGCGCTCACAAGGACTTGAGGTCAACCCGACATACGCTGCGGTCGCCAACGCCGAACCCACCGGGCGAAACACCTGGTTCTTGGACAGCTGCTGCGGCCAACACATGTGTTCTTCCGGGCGCTTCGTGCAACGAGAGCGACGCCTCACCCGCGACGTCATCATCACCGTCGCCAACAACGAAAACCTGAAAACAAACAGACAAGGAGTGGTTCAGTTACAATCCATGGAGACAAACGTTATACTTCAACTCAACAAGGTCCTCATCGTCGACAACCTGGGATACAACTTACTAAGCGTCAGCCAACTAATGGCAAAAGGGATTCACCTGGAGTGCGACTCCTACTCCAACGAGTTTCGCCTTTACCACGGGAAGGGCGGTCTCTTCATCGGTCGTGCTCTCCTGAAGTCCGGCGTCTTCGTGTTGGACTTCGTCCCCGACCGCGGTATTGCCGACAGCGATGGGATTGTGTCGTTCGCCGCCTGGACACACCCGCCGGATCTTGATCCCGACTTCAACCCCGATGGATTCTGGTACTCCAACACCATACCTGCAGCAGAGAGAACACGAGCATTAGCAGTCATCAGACAAGAAAGACAAGTACCAGCAAGTGTCCCTTCCCAACCATCACCTGCAGTAGCAGCAGCAGGACCCAGCCGAGTACCACCACCAGCGATCTGCGGACCACCAACTGAAGCAGATCAACTTATACCCATCACACGAGAAGTCTGCCGAAGTCCTGCCACGGTCGTCGCGTTCTTCTCCAACACCGACATGTACCAACGCTCGCCCGGCCATCGAGCTTCCGACGACATCTGGCACCAACGCCTTGGGCATCCTGCAAACAGCACCGTACTACAAACAATCCAAGCCGAAGTATTAGAACGAAACGCCCTTCTTACAACAAGCGGCCAAGAACTTCGAAGACCTCGCGCACGGTGCTTCACGTGCCCCGAAGCAGATCTTCCCCATCAACCCTTCCCATCACATCACAATCCAAGCGCGCCTGCATATGCACCGATGGAAAAAGTTTACAGCGACATCTTAAACATGCCTCGAGACGACACGGAGGCCGACTTCACCTACGTCATCACTTTTATTGATGCAGCAACAAGATATGTTTGGCACTACAACCTCAAGACGCGCGATCAAGCCTTCGACGCCTTCACGACATGGCTCCCCATCGCCGAACGAGAATCAGGAACCAAGCTCAAGAGCTTCCAGTCAGACGGTGCACTGGAATACCAGTCACAACGCTTCAGGACCTATCTGGCGGAAAGAGGAATCAGACGCCTGGTGTCTCTACCCTACGCTCACCAGCAACAGGGGGTCGCAGAAAGAATGAACCGGACCTTGCAGACGACGATGCGGAAGCTGCTCCTGGGGATGAGACTGCCCAACGCACTGTGGCCAGACGCGATGAACCATGCAGTCCACCTGCACAATTTGCTATCCTCGTCATCGCTCCCCAACAACGCATCACCGCACCTGCTGTGGACACGAAAAAGGGGCAGCACAAAATTACTTCGAGTTTTTGGTTGCATGGTACAGTACAGACCCCACACAGCCCGAGCAGGACGCTTCACTCAACGAGCTCGGTGGGGACTACACCTCGGCATCGCCAAACATTTTCATGCATGGAAAATCCTCGACATACAAGACAAGAATACGGTGGCATCACGTGATGTTATCTTCTACGAGCGACTGACGCTGCAGCATTACCTGGACAACATTGCCAACACACGAGACCCCACCGACGGCCTCGCAGGCCTTCGTTCCTTCGCCGACCGTGCTGCCGAGGCTGACGCAGCAGAAGAAGACGTACCTGGAGCCTCGGAAGCTGCCGGACCACTCCCTTTCTGTTCCGTACCTGTCCCACTCGATGAAGACAATCCTCTCGATAGCAACAACCTCGACACTTTTTACCACTTCGCTGACCAAGGTTACGCTACACCCCACCCGGTCGAAACGAATGTTTCAGAACGCATCGGCCCAAACTTCTTACCTGATCCAGAAGACGGTGACGAAGCACCCTATTCCGGGAATGAAAATTCCCCTCGACACACACCAACGGGTCTGCAGATACTCGGCCTATGGGTCTCCGTCCAGCATCCGCCGCCGCCATCTCCGCGCGAGCCCTCGACTCTGTCGCAGGCTCTGGGGGGGGAACATAAGGTGAAATGGAAGGAGGCAATGGAAAAGGAGTTAAAGGCTCTGCAAGACCGAAATACATGGAAGCTGGTACCTGCAACAAGCATCAACGGGAAGAACGTCCTCTCGGGAAAATGGGTGTACCGCATCAAGACCAATGCGGACGGTTCCACCGAACGATTCAAAGCTCGATGGGTCGTACGAGGGTTCGATCAACGATACGGAACCGACTACACAGAAACATTCGCCCCAGTCTCCCGTCACACCTCATTGCGCATCCTACTCGCCGTCGCGGCCACGAAGAAGCTACCACTGCGCCAAATCGACGTCGCAAACGCTTTCCTGTACGCACCTGTGGACGCTGAGATCTTCGTCGAGCAACCCCACGGATTCATCGACGACCCCACGAAAGTATGCCAGCTGGTAAAATCCCTATACGGGATCAAGCAAGCCCCGCGGCTCTGGCAGCAGCATCTTTACGGTCGCCTCGTAAAAATCGGATTCCTACAGCTGCCGCATGACCAAGGCATGTACCGACTGCAAAAGGGAAGAGAGTATATCCTACTCATCGTTTACGTCGACGACCTGCTCTACATCGGTTCTACTACTGACATCGCCACCTGGTTCGAAGGGGAGCTGAAAGAGGACTTGACACTCACGGTGGCCGACGCAGTGACCCAGTACCTGGGACTGAATGTCGTCGAAGACAACTCAGCGCTCTACCTACACGCTGGAAAGTACGCAGGCACTGTTGCGAAGAAATTTGGCCTAACGCCGACTACGGCCCCGACTCCCTACCGCTACGGGAACAACAACAGCACCTCCGCAAAACTCCCCGCGAAGCAAATCCAGGAGTATCAGCAGAAGCTCGGCTGCCTACTATTCGCAGCAATAACCTGCCGACCCGATCTCTCTTACAGCACGAGCCAACTGGCGATGCATCTGAAGCAGCCGGAACAAGAAGATCTCGAGGAACTTAATCGGGCACTACTTTACTTCGTCTCCACGCCGACGACCGGGCTCACCTACAGCAAAGTAACGACACCGTCCGTACGACTACTCGGATACGTCGACGCCGACCACGCGGGAGACAAAGAAAATCGACGATCGAGAACGGGCTACATCTACCGACTAGAACCTATCGGAACTATCTCCTGGCAGTCGAGTAAATAGGAACTAATAGCACTATCTTCGGCTGAAGCAGAATATATCGCCCTCTGCACTGCGACCAAGGAAGGACTCTACCTACGAGAGCTGCTAGAGGAAGCAAAGATCGCGACCCTGCCCGTCTTCTCACTCCTCTGCGACAACCAATCTGCGATCAAAATCGCGAACAAGGACGGCTTCGCCAACCGAAGCAAGCACATTGCCCTGCGGTATTTTTTCGTCAAAGATGAAATCGCGAAGGGGAGACTTCAACTCAGTTACTGCCCTACAACAGAAATGGCCGCAGACTACCTGACGAAGAAACTGGCGAAAACGAAATTCGATTACTGCATGCTGCTGACCGGGCAGACAAACATCACCGGATCTGAACACGTCAGCACTCCAGAAACGAAGGGGAGTGTTGGAAATATCTCAAGGACTTAAGCGTTTCTGAAGTGTAGCACCACACTCGAGGAAGATCGTAACGAGTACGCGAGTCAACGGAGGTTACATGAAGGGGATGGACAAAGAACACGAAAGGACTCGAAGGGTCGCAACCGGAGGTTGCGACTGACCGTTACAACAGTGCGGATGGTAACCGAAGCGACAATCGAGTCGCTGTGCGACTCGATAACCGCTCCTGCAACTGTATTCTACAACTGCTTTACTTTCCTATTTTCTATATATTGCTGTATGCTTGCTTTCTTAAAATATCACTTGTTCTCATATACTAGTACAAGGGTTCAACTGCCTCAACTTCCGCTGCACTACTCAAGTCTCATTCTACAACTGGGACTTAGTCTCTGGAAGGATCCTAAGGGCTTTTCTCAGCCCAACATTCAGGATGCCTATTAGGTGCCAATCCTGGAAACGTTAAGGTCATTTTGTCAACTTCTACATATATTGTTATATAGAAGTTATAGGCTAGATAGGGTATGCTCTTAGTGGGTACAACCCAAACGCTATATCTCCCCTGTTCTCCTTTCTTCAATTCATTCTTTCTAGTCTTGACATGGTATCATGAGTAGGTAGGTCCACCCACCCGCTTCTGCCCCGTGCTGCCAACTACCGGACCCTCGGGCCCCTAGCTGGCCCCGTGCGCCCCTACAGCCCCGTCGCGCCCCTACGACCCCGTCGCGCTCCTAGCAGGCCCCTGTT
The DNA here is from genome assembly GCA_027943415.1 of Closterium sp. NIES-67. Taxonomy (NCBI): domain Eukaryota; kingdom Viridiplantae; phylum Streptophyta; class Zygnematophyceae; order Desmidiales; family Closteriaceae; genus Closterium; species Closterium sp. NIES-67. The sequence continues at coordinate 161,230 of BQMB01002371.1, forward strand.
AGAATGAGAACTGAATGATCAGTAGAGAGAGAGTACATGTGAATATACCTAAGTGTTGTACCCTCTAAGAGGTGGCCCTATACAGTCTATGCAAACATAGGAGATACACATCCGACTGGAACGCAGACGCGTCACTAGGAGACCCAGTCCAAAGACGGGTCGGCGAAACCTTCGGCTGCTGGGGGTGCGGCCACAGGTTAAGCTGGTGAGAAGCGTAGCGCACAGTGAACGGCCACAGAAAATGGGGTGCACCGGCATGGATCATGGAGGTGCGAGCCACCTCCATGACCAAACCGATGCGTCGCTCAGCGACCCCATTCTGCTGTGGGGAGTCCGGTAGGGTGAACGTCTGGGTGATGCCCTCCGCACGACAAAAGCGACCAAGGACACCTGAGGCAAACTCGCCACCACGGTCGAAGTGAAGGCGCAAGACAGGGAGACCTCGGTGGACACGGGCAGAGACAAGCCAGGGGATGAGAGCGGCAGGCACGTCGGCCTTCCGCTCCAGGGGAAAGACCGAGGTGTAGCGAGTGAAGTCGTCGACAAGCACAAGGAAGTAGCGCTCTCGACGCGGCCCATGGACGGGGGCGGGGCCCCAGACGTCCATGTGCAGGGTCTGCAGCGGCGCGGCGGTAGGGGGAAACGAGGAGGAGTGAGGGGCACGGCGAAGCCGACCCCCGACGCAAGGCGTGCAAGGTGGGGCTGGGGAGGAGGGAAAAGCGGGGAGAGAACCAGGGAGACCAAGGACGAGACCATGCTGGGACATGTGACGCAGACGCGGGAGCGCAGGGTGACCTAGGCGGTGGTGCCAAAAGAGAGTCGGGTGAGTGAGGGAGCGACAGGAGCAGGCAGCAGCAACCTGGGTAGACGCAGCCACCTGAGGGGGCGCCCCAGCCGGGGGGGTCACGGTGTCCAGAGTGAACAGGCCGGACACCGAGTCCCGGGGGAACGTGGACAGTTGGGCACCAGTGGCGGCCTCGGTACAGACAGCATACCACTCGTGACCAGGGAACGTAGTGGTGTCGCCAAGGTCCTGGAGGCAGCCGACACCAACTAGGTTCCTGGAGAACGAGGGGATATGCAGAGCTGTAAGAGAGCCCGAAGGAACCGCCGGACAGGGAAGGGTGGTGGAATTGTGGGCGACTACCGAACCGCCGGAGGTGTCAGCAAGAGAAACGGCAGCAGGAACAGGAAGCGGCGTCAGTGTAGTAGAGTCGCGGAAGAAGCACCGAGAAGCGCCAGAGTCCAATGTGAAGGAAAGCGAAGCAGAGGCGTCTGGCGACGGAACGACGGCGGAAGCACCAAGGCTAAACAAAGATGGGGATCCTACGCCTGACGCAGCAGGGGAGGCTAAGCTAGGCACACCTACACTAGACGACAGTGAGTAATAAGCGGGAAGCGCACTAGAGTCATAAGCATACATCACATGAAGAGCAGAAACAATGGCATCCATGTCCATGTCAAAAATCTGAATCTGACGACAAAGCAAACTGTGCCAGTCCGGGAGGTCTGGCGACGGGCCGAAGCGCTGACGAAACAGGTCGTCGAGGCGACGAAAACAGCGGGGAGTGGTATGACCGAGTTTACCACAAACAAAGCCGCGGCGAGGATCGGTCTGGATCTTGTACTGACAACGCACGACTCCCGAACCACCACTCGGCACACCACCACGCGACCGACCACCTCCAGCGCCAGGCCACCCGGGCGGGATGACACTCGCCTGCCTCGTCTGCGGCGGCTGCTGCGGTTGCTGCGGAGGCTGCGACTGCTGCGGCTGCTGCTGCTGCTGCTGCGACTGCGGAGGCGGCGGCTCAGCTGGACTGGGCAGGGTCCCCTCGTCCGCTCCAGCACCAGACGACCCGACTCCACCACCACCCCCTCCTGCACCCCCGCCTCCTACGCCGCGCCCAGCCTTGGGGCGGCGGCCCTTCCCCGAACGAAACTGCGCTGCTGCAGCAGTCTCAGCTACAGCGACAGAACCGTCGGAGAAGGTACACTGAGCGGGGGCACAACCTTGAAAGATAGGGACCGGGACGGTACCGCTCGCCTGGGCGATGGAGCGGTGGCGGGTCTCAATAACAGTCAGGGTGTCTACAAAGTCGGTGAGGGTGAGCTCACCGGGGTGAATGCTAAGGAAGCGGTCGGGGGCGGCGGCAAGGCGGTCAGGGAGGCGGGTGGCAAGCAGGTAGAGGGTAGAGGTAATGGGCGGCTGGTGGGCTCTAAGCTGTGCGTCAGTGCAGGCAGCGCGCCAGGTCTCATCTATCGAGCGCATGTGGGCAGCTAGGTCAAAGACAGTGGGGAAAGACGCAAGGTCGGGAAAGAGCATCGGGAGGATCAGGCGACCCACCGAGGCAGCAGGAGGGGTGGAATAGCGCTTGATGACAGCATCTAAGTAAGCCAGGGCGGTAGTGATGGACCTATAGCGAGGGCGCTCGGACGGGGGAAGGGCATTGCTAATGGCAAGCTGAGCAACAGCGTCTCGAGAAAGCCAGACAGAGCGCGCAAGGGCAGTGGCTGCAGTAGACTGGCGCTCAGCGGGTGTGGGGTCAGCGGGCAGAACAGCAGGGGGGTCTGGGCAGGGGAGCGTACCGTCAAGGTGTGCGGAAAGCGGGTGGCCATCCTGCCGATGGCCAGTGAGGTGGCGACGGAGGTCACCGAGCCACGCCTCGAACTCCAGAGGCTGGCCTGCAGCGTCGAAGCGAAGCTCCGCTGCCATCAGGAGCAGTGCAAGACTGTACAGTGCAGTGCAGTGCGGTGCAGTGCGGTGCAGTGCGGTGCAGCGCGGTGCAATGCTGTGTAGGGCGGTGCAGTGCGGTGCAGGGTGGTACCGCGTAGTGCAGTGCGGTGCAGGGCGGTGTAGTGCGGTGCAGGGATGGGGAACCGTACCTGGGAGGATGCAGGGCCAGGGCAGGGACGACGAGCGGGCTGCACACAGCTCGGGCCAGAAGCAGCGGGCACCAGGCCGACAAGATGGGCGCGGGGCCGGCTGGGACGGGCGCAGGGGCCGAGCAGACGGGCGCGGAGGTCGCGAGGGCGGTCGCGGGGCCGGCTGGGACGGGCGCAAGGCAGGCGCGGCGGGGCCAGGCAGGCGCGGCGGGGCCAGGCAGGCGCGGCGGGGCCAAGCAGGCGCGGCGGGGCCAGGCAGCCGCGGCAGGGCCAGGCAGGCGCGACGGGGCCAGGCAGGCGCGACGGGGCCAGGCAGGGCGCGACGGGGCTAGGCAGGGTGCGACGGGGCCAGGCGGGCGCGACGGGGCCGGGCAGGGCGCGACGGGGCCGAGCGGGCGCGACGGGGCCAGGCGGGCGCGACGGGGCCGGGCAGGGCGCGACGGGGCTAGGCAGGGCGCGACGGGGCCAGGCGGGCGCGACGGGGCCGGGCAGGGCGCGACGGCGCCGAGCGGGCGCGACGGGGCCAGGCGGGCGCGACGGGGCCGGGCAGGGCGCGATGGGGCCGTGCAGGGCGCGACAGAGCTAGGCAGGGCGCGACGGGGCCAGGCGGGCGCGACGGGGCCGGGCAGGGCGCGACGGGGCCGAGCGGGCGCGACGGGGCCAGGCAGGGCGCGACGGGGCCAAAAGGCGTGACGGGGCCCAGGAGGGGCGCGACGGGGCCCAGAAGGGGCGCGACGAGGCTAGGGTTGGCGCGACGGGGCCCAGGAGGGGTGCGACTGGGCTAGGGGGTCGCGAAGGGGCCAGGAGGCGCGACGAGGCCCAGGAGGGGCGCGACGGGGCCCAGTAGGGGCGCGACTGGGCTAGTGGCGCGACGGGGCCCAGGAGGGGCGCGACGGGGCTAGGGGGTCGCGACGGGGCTAGGAGGCGCGACGGGGCCTAGCTAGGGTACGGGCGGAAGCGGTAGGTGAGGGATCCTAACCTACGCTTGATACCATGTTAGAATAAGAACTGAATGATCAGTGTTAAAGTAAGAACTGAATAATAAACTAGAGGTAGAAACCTAGAACAAATACTAGTTGGTTGTACTCACTAAAAGCATACCACAGTCTAGCCTATAACTTGTATACAACTAACATGTATAAGTTGACACACCCCCTAGGCTAGACAAGGGGTGAAGCTAAGCAAGAAACAAATAGCTCAGGGTGGCACTACTAGTCCAACCATTGGGCAGGGGTCTGGAGACCAGTCAGCAAGGGTACAAACAAGACTACAGCAAGCCAGGGCCGCACTACTAGTCCAGCCACTGGAGGTAAGGCCACAAGGCCAGTCTGACAAGTATATATAATAGAGAGTACACAATCAGGATCCTAACAGGTGAGTAGCTACAGGAACAAGACCAAGCTGTACACAGTGCCGCTGATGATCTTTAGGCGCAAGCGCCTTAGTAAAGATATCAGCTGTGTTGGCACCTGAGGCCAAGTGAACTACGCGGGCCTGGCAGCGCTGCTGTAGCTCGCGCAGGAGGAAGTACCGCAGCTGGATATGCTTTGCTCTGCCCTCAAGCCGAGGCTCCTGACACAGGAGTATCATGGCCCTGTTGTCAGCGTACAGGACCGGGGCAGAGCTAGGCCGCTCACTTAAGTCTGTGAGCAAGAAGGTCAGCCAGCGGAGCTCCTGTGCCGCCATGGCACCAGCGTAGATCTCAGCCTCACAGCTGGACTGAGCCACAGACGACGAGCGAGTGGATCTCCAAGAGATAACACCCGAACCAAGGCTAAAACAGTAGTCCTGCGACAACCTGAGCGTCTCAGAGTCGTCTGCCCAAGTAGCGTTAGTGTGCCTTGTAAGGACCACTTGCATGCGTCCTCCTAGCACTGACCCCATGCCTGATGTACTAGCAAGATAATGCAAAACCCTCTTAGCGGCAGACCAGTGCTGAGGTCGGTGTCTGCCTGTAGCCACAAAGCGAGCCAGGATACTGAGAGGGTATGCGAGATCTGGGCGAGTGCAAGTCATCAGGTACATGAGGCAACCCACCAGCTCTGCGTAGGGGCCACTAGGCTCTACGGGCTCCTCAGGAACAGGAGCGGAGAGCCCATGGTCTACAGGTAGAGGTGTGGGCTGTGCGGAGGAGAACTGAAGACCGAACCTCTGAAGGACCTGACGCACCAGGTGTGACTGTGTCAGAGTGATGGTGCGCGCTGCTCTATCCCTAGAGATTGCAGGCCAAGATAGCGACGCAGCTCTCCAAGGTCAGTGCAAGTGTGTCTCTTCAGCAGCTCGGCCTTTACAGAGGCCAGTGCGTCCCTGTCAGCAGTAGCAAAGACCAGGTCGTCTACGTAGACAAGCATGTAGAACGAAGTCTGGCCGGAACGCACAAACAGCGAGGGGTGAGCAGAGGACGGGAAGAACTGCAGGTCTGCTAACGTGGCCCGGAGCGTGTCATGCCACTTGCGGGGAGCCTGACGCAGGCCGTAGACCGGGCGCCTGAGAAGCCACTGGGTCCCAGGGGGGAAGGTACCAGTGAAGCCCTGTGGTCGACGCAGGTAGACCTACTCATGTAGGCTGCCCTGAAGAAAGGCAGTAGAGAAGTCGAGGGAGTGAAGCTCGTAGTCGCGCTGTGCTGCTACGTGTAGCAGCGCCCGAAGAGTGGTCATCTTCAGGGTCGGGGCGAAGGTCTGGAAGAAGTCAACCCCCTCGCGCTAACTGAAGCCTCTGGCAATGTAGCGCGCCTTGAAGACAAGCGCCTCTCCAGGGGGGCGCTTCACCTTGAAGAGCCACCGACCATCGACTACGTTCACCCCACGCGGGGGAACTACGTCGACGTAAGTGCCGGTGGACCTCCAAGATGCCATCTCCTGCTCCGTGGCAGCTATCCACTGAGAGGCCCAAGGTCCCGAGGTAGCCTCAGCGTAGGTGCGAGGGGTCGGGATGTCGAAGGCGTCTGGGTCACCCTCAGGGACTAACAGCATGGAGCAGAGATGGGGAGCAGCCTCGGAAAGGAAAGCAAGGTCGTACTGCCTGTCCTCTAGGACGTCACTGCCAAGGGCAGGAGCACCCCCGACAGACGGAGGACGGGCAGGGTCAGAGACCAGAGCAGTAGCGTATTCAAGGCGGCGGGTAGAGGCAAAGTCAGTGACAGCAGCGACAAGCGCGTCAAGGCGCGAGACAGGAATAGAAGGGTCGGTAACAAGAGAGGCAAGAACCCGAGGGACAAGGGGACGAGCGGCACGGAGGTAGTCAGAGAAAGGAGGAGGTGCAAGAGCAAGGGACGAGGGAGGAGGGGAGGACGAGACGAGCGGGAACGGAGCAACATAGGGTGGGTGGGAAGGACAGGAGAGACGGGACGAGCACGAGAGGGACGGCGAGACCAAACGTGGGACGGAGGTGTAGGGTCAGGGGACAGCGGAGGGGACACAGGTGGGTAACGAGGAGGAAGACGGGCCGGAGACGAGTCCGGCGGTGGGAACACAGGACCGTAGACAGGAAGGTCAGCCGGCGGTGGGGGAGACACTGGCGCGCGGTCCGGGGAGGGAAGGCCGAGCAGGCAGAGAGAGAGACCGGCGGCGGCGGCGACGGCTGGGCCGGAACCCTCGGACCGGCAGAGGCAGGACGATCGTCGGCAGAATACTCAACAGCAGCACCCCCAGAACCAACACCCCCAGAGCGAGAACCCCCTCCAACACCAGCAGCACCCCCAGAGGACGCAAGACGAACACCCTCCTCAACTCCAGCACCCCCAGGGGCCAAGAGCGGCGGCGGCAGTGGCGGCGACGACTGCGGCGGCGACAGCGGCGGCGGCGGCGGCAGCGGCGAGGGCTGCAGCGGCGACGGCGGCGGCGGCTGAAGCGGGGTCGGCGACTGCGACATTGGGGGCGGAGGCACCGGGGAAGGGGGACACGGCAAGGACGGACCGGGGGTACCACCAGAGTCAGCAGACTGCTCAACGGGGACAACCGACGGGAGGGGAGTGACGTGAGAGACACCAAACGGGGCAGGACGAGGCAGGAGAGGAGCAGGGGCTACCGGGGGAGAGGGAGCCAGGAACAGGGGCGGGGCAACCGGGAGACCTCGGTGAGGGAAGCGGCGGTAGAAGGAGACAGACTCGTCAAAGGTGACGTCACGAGAGTGGAGGAAGCGGTGAGACGGCGGGTGGTAGATAAGCCAGTCAGACGAGTCCAGGGGGAAACCGAGGAAGACACAGGGGACAGTGCGGGCAGTGAGCTTGTTCGTGCCAGAGGCACGAACGTGAGCAAGGCAGCCCCAGCCGTGGAACGCAGACGCGTCACCGGGGGACCCGGTCCAAAGGAGGGTCGGCGAAACCTGCGGCCGCTAGGAGCGTGGCCACAGGTTAAGCTAGTGAGCAGCGTAGCGAACAGCGAACGGCCACAGAATATGGGGGGCATCGGCATGAATCATGGAGGTACGAGCAACCTCCATGACCAAGCCGATGCGGCGCTCAGCAACCCCATTCTGCTGTGGCGAGTCCGGCAAGGTGTACGACTGGGTGATGCCCTCCGCACGACAGAACTGTCCAAGCCGACCAGAGGCGAACTCGCCGCCACGGTCGGAGTGGAGACACAACACGGGGAGACCGCGGTGAAGACGCGCAGCTACTACCCACGGGAGAAGAACGTCGGGCACGTCGGCCTTCCGCTCCAGGGGAAACACCGTGGTGTAGCGCGTGTAGTCGTCTATGTGCACAAGGAAGTAGCGCTCACCACGCGGTCCGGGGACGGGGGCAGGGCCCCAAACGTCCAGGTGCAGGGTTTGAAGGGGGCCAGTAGCAGGGTGCAGCGAGGAGGAGTGAGGGGAGCGGCGGAGCCGGCCCTCGACGCAAGGCATGCACGGTGGCGCAGTTGAGGGAGGAAGGGCAGGGAGTGACGCAGGGAGACCTAAGACAAGACCGTGCTGGGACATGTGACGCAGACGTGGGAGTGCAGGGTGACCTAGGCGGTGGTGCCAGAGAAGGGACGGGTGAGCGAGGGACCGACACGAGCAAGCTGCAGCGACATGGGAGGACGCACCCACCGGGGGGGAAGCAGTGTCTAGGGTGAACAGACCGGACACCGGGTCCCGGGGGAACGTCGCAAGAAGGGAACCTGAGACAGACTCAGAACAGACAGCGAACCGCTCGTGTCTGGGGAACGAGGTGGTGACGCCGAGGTCCTGGAGACAGTCGACACCAACCAGGTTCCTCGAGAACGAGGGAACATGGAGGCCTGTAAGGGAGCCCGAGGGAACTGCTAGACAGGGAAGGGACGTGTAGCTGCGAGCGACGACAGGACCCGCAGAGGGGTCAGCAAGAGAGACAACAGCAGGCGTAGCAAGCGGTGTGAGCGCGGAACGGTCGCGGAAGAAGCAGGCAGAGGCACCGGAGTCGAGAGTGAAGGACAGCAAAGCATCGGCGGAGGCCGAGAACGGAGCCGATGTAGAGACTAGGCTAGGCAAACGAGGCAGTCCTACGCCTGACGCAGCAGGGGAGGCTAAGCGACACAAGGGTGCAACACCTAAACTAGAGTACACAAGGTAAGAAGATCCAGAAGCGTCAGAATACAAGGCATGCAAAGCAGCACCTATCTGATCCATGTCTAACTCAAAGATCGGCACGCCCTGGTGGAGCAGGCTTTGCCTGTCGGGGAGGTCCGGGTCCGGGCCAAAGCGACGACGAAAGAGATCGTCGAGGCGACGGAAACAGCGGGCGGTCGGGTGCAGGCGGCGGCATAGAGTGCCGCGCAGAGGCCCGGTCTGAAGCTGGTACTGGCAGGGCACAGCACCGGAGCCGCCGGTAGACGCCGAGCTGCGCGGGCCGCCACCACGGCCACCACCTCCGGAGGTGCTGGGCCAACTAGGCGGGAGACGGGCCCACGGCTGCTGGGCCAACCAGGCTGGGCCAACTAGGCTGTTGCTGGGATGGCGGCTGCTGCTGGGACGGCGGCTGCTGCTGGGGCTGCTCCTGCTGCGGCTGGGGCTGTTGCTCCTGCCTACCGGTGGTAGTCCCCTCAGGCGGACTACCGTCACGACGACCACCACCACTACCACCTGCACCACCACCCCTACCTCCCTGACGACCACGGCCACCGTGGCGCGAGTGCTGCTGCAGGTGGACCGCAGCTGCTGTTTCAGTGAGAGGGGTCGCCGTGGCGACCGCAGCCGAAACGTCAGTGAACGTGCACTGGGAGGGGGCACAGCCATGAAAGATAGAGACTGCCGGCACACCGCTCGACTGAGCGATAGTGCGCTGGCGAGTCTCGATCTCGGTGAGGGTATTGACAAAGGCGGTGAGGGTGAGGTCACCCGGGTGCTGGCTAAGGAAGTGATCGCGAGCACTAGCGAGGCGGTCTGGCAGGCGCATGGCGATAAAATAGAGCGTCATGCAGAAAGGGGGTGGGAGCGCAGTGAGCTGGGCAGCAGTGCTGGCAGTGCGATAGCGGGCCTCTAGTGCACGCAGGTGAGTGGCAGAGTCTGCGACTGTAGGGAAGGCTGCAAGGTCTGGGAAAAGCATAGGGAAGAGCAGGCGGCCAGGAGAAGCAGACGCGGGTGTGGAATAGTGAGCAATAACGGCGTCTAAGTAAGCTTTGGCCGTCTCAATAGTAGCAAAGCACGAGCGCTCTGACACAGGGAGGGCGTGGCTAATAGCAACCTGAGCGACTGCATCGCGAGAGTCCCAGACCGCACGGGCACGCGCAGCAGTAGAGAAGGTCTCACGGTTATCGGAGGAGGAGTCAGCAGGGAGGGGAGCAGGTGCGGGGGGGTGGGGGAGCAAGCCATCGACATGGACAACCAAAGAGTGGCCATCCTGGCGCTGACCTGTAAGGTGGCGAAGTCGTGGCTAGGCAGGGCGAGGCGGGGCCAGGCAGGAGCGACAGGGCCAGGCTGGCGCGAGGGGGCCAAGCGGGGCGCGACGGGGCCTAGCAGGCGCGACAGGGCCCAGGAGGGGCGTGACGGGGCGAGGAGGCGCGACGGGGCCCAGGAGGGGTGCGACGGGGCCCGGGAGGGTCGCGACGAGGCTAGGAGGCGCGACGGGGCCCAGGAGGGGCACGACGGGGCCCAGGGGGGGCGCGACAGGGCTAGGAGGCACGGCAGGGCCCAGGAGGGGCGCGACGGGGCTAAGAGGCGCGACGGGGCCTAGGAGGCACGACGGAGCCCAGGAGGGACGCGACGGGGCTAGGAGGCGCGGCGGGGCCCAGGAGGGGCACGGCGGGGCTAGGAGGCACGACGGGGCCCAGGAGGGGCGCGACGGGGCTAGGAGGCGCGACGAGGCCCAGGAGGGGCGCGGCGGGGCTGGGAGGCGCGACGGGGCCCAGGAGGGGCGCGACGGGGCCAGGAGGGGCGCGACGGGGCCAGGCGGGTGCGACGGGGCCAGGCAGGGCGTGACGGGGCCTAGCGGGCGCGACGGGGCCTAGGAGGCACGACGGGGCCCAGGAGGGGCGCGACGGGGCTAGGAGGCGCGACGAGGCTAGTAGGAAGCGGCGGGGCCTAGCTAGGGTACGGGCGGAAGCGGTAGGTAGGGGATACTAACCTACGCATGATACCATGTTAAAGTAAGAACTGAATAATAAACTAGAGGTAGAAACCTAGAACAAATACTAGTTGGTTGTACTCACTAACAGGCCCCGTCACGCCGCTACGGCCCCGTCGCGCCCCTACGGCCCCTCGCGCCCCTAGTTAGCCCCGTCGCGCCCCTACGGCCCCGTCGCGCCCATACCGGCCTCGTCGCGCTCCTACGGCCTTGTCGTGCCCCTAGCAGGCCCCGTCGCGCCCCTTCCGGCACCTTGCGCCCCTAGCCGGCCCCGCGCGCCACTACGGCCCCTCGCGCCCCTAGCCGGCCCCGTCGCACCTCGTACCGGCCCCTCGCGCCC